>JANAVB010036618.1:2951975-3198150 GCA_029216955.1 Iris pallida | reverse complement strand
TTAGATGAAACAAAAAAACTAAATACGGAAAGATTACTAAATCAAAATCAAACAGAACACTATTCATAGAAAACATGAGATTAAAGATGAAAGTGCCACAGAAGCAACACCACAATTTTACAACAACTAAGCAGACTCTGCTAAGCAATACTAAAATTAGGGATTGTGTCCTCCTTGGATTTAATTTACACAAAGAAGAGATTTGAGAGAACGAGCTTTTGTCGGCTTCCTTAATGTACCATTCTCGTCCTAAATGTACATTCTCCGTCCATTCTCCGTATTAAAAGCAAAGAGAATGGTCATTCTCCGTGTTAAAAACAAGTGAATGGCCATTCTGTCCATTCGCCGTATTCACGTCCATTCGCCGTATTAAAAGCAAAGAGAAATGGCCATTCGCCGTATTCTCCGTCCTAAATGTACCATTTCCGTCCATTCGCCGTATTAAAAGCAAAGAGAATGGCTTCTCCGTCCATTACCGTATTCACCGTCCATTCGCCATATTAAAAGCAAAGAGAATGGCCATTCTCCGTCCATTCCCGTATTCGATCACTACTACATTCGCCATATTAAAAGCAAAGAGAATGGCCATTCGCCGTATTCTCCGTCCTAAATGTACCATTCTCGTCCCTAAATGTACCATTCTCCGAGTTAAAAGCAAAGAGAATGGCCATTTTTTGTCCAAAAAAATATTCTCCTCGAAATATTATCTTTAGAAAAGTTAAAAAATAATCCGCCCGACCTCAGAAGCAGGTTTCCTCAGTTCACCACTACCCACCATGACATGTAGCTTTATTAACAAAATATTAAATTGTTAAATGAAAAATAAAATTTCAGACAATGGCATGGGCAGTAAAATTAGAGCGGCGCCGCTGGTACTTCTCCTTGTTCAAGGAGGCCTCGACGACTTCCGACGCGAAGCGGACGATTCTTCTCGGCGCAGTGGTACTCCTATGAAAATAAAATTTCAGACCAATGGCATGGACAGTAAAATTAGAGCGGCGCCGCTGGTACTTCTCCTTTCGAGGAGGCCTCGACGACGTCCGACGCGAAGCGGACCGATTCTTCTCGGCGCAGCTGGTACTCCTCGTTTGTCTGGGGGTGCTCGAACGACGTTCGACGCGATCCGAACCGTTTCTTATTTCCTTCTTCATCTCCGTTTCTCTTTCCACCACCACCAGCACCACACGACTCCATGGCCTGTAACCAAAAAAAAAAAAAGGTTCAGATTAAATTGGATGGACTTTTGAGAGAGTAAATATGAGTTAATTTAGGGTGTTCATTGAAAATTAAAGTGAAGAATGACTGCTAAAGCAAGTTACCAACAGGTCAGAAGTCTAAATCAGCATTAATGATGTCTCCTGTATTATTTATCTGAATTAAACCTGAACCGTTGGATTAAAATCCAACGGTCCAGATTTCGGATGTATCGATACATCCATTTCCAGCGGATGTATTATTGTAGAATTTTCCATATATATATATATATCTATTATATATATATAATATAGATAGAGAGAGAGAGAGAGAGGAGAGATATTGTACTAAAGTTTATTGTATCATTATTGTACCATTTAATCTCAACCGTATAATTCATGTGATCATGTGGTTATAAAATATGAATACAAGATGACATCATGGTGACATATGTCCAAAAAATTATTGTCATGTCACCATGTCATCAGCTCTATAACCATATTATTTTGACTTTTGCTCTGAATAATAATTACCATTATATATATATATATATATATATATATATATATATATATATATAATATATTGTTAGTGGACTATGTATACATTTAATTTTAATTTTCTTTCTATATATTGAAATCTAAAAAACCCAATTCCTAGACAACTCAATGGTCGACCCAACGCTAAGGTGAAAAATTTTAAATGATGGTGTTTGGAAAGGAGGAGAAAAAATAGGAAAGAAAAATTTGAGAGGAAAAGTAGGTGGGTCCCACTAAAAAAAATTTCTCCCAAAAGTGAGAGAAAAATGGAAAGAGATGAGAGAAATTTGAGTAAATTTATCCCACCACCCCAAAAAGTTAATATAAAATCATCATTTAAGAATACCAAGAAGAAAATAGTAATTATACCTCTATCCATAAACAAATAAAAAATTATTTTTAAATTTTTCTTTTCCTACCTTTTGTCTATCTAAACAAAGGAAGGAAAAATTAACTTTACTTTCATTTTACTCTTCTCCAATTTTTTTTCCCTCAAATTTTTCTCTTTTTTTCCACAAATGTTCCCAACACAGTGTAAAGATCGATGCCATGATGTGTCGATTCTCAACATCAAATTTACAGTTGGACATCAAGGAGATAGGATGCGAACAGCCACCGTTCTCACGGTTCTTAAGTATTCGAAAAGGTATCGGTTGTATCTCACAACAAGATAGAAAGTCTTTTTTTTATAAAATTTTTTTCGTAATTGATGATGTGAAGTTAAAGTTATTATTAAATACATTGTCTAGAACTAGACAACCAATTTTATATATCTTTACTATTTTATGTCACCATCAAAAATATTTTTTTAAATAAAAATTTGTCATTCTTCTGTGACAACAATTTTTTCTATAAACTTGCAATAGGATGGGAGATGCTCTCAGTCTACTTAAAAAACGTCATAATAACAATCCCAATGCTCGGCTTTAAGGAGGCGTTTGGTTCAATTTTTGTGGCTTAGAAATAGGTTTTAAATTTTTATCCATGTTTGGTATATTTAAGATTGGAAATGAGGAGGAAATATGAGGGACTTAGGCCTCGTTTGGTTCGCGGAATGGAAGGGAAAGAAAATCAATTCCTTGTCATTCTTTCCTTGGGAAACTTTAATTCCTATTGATTTTCTTTCCGATGTTTGGCAATGCCAAGGAATTTGGAAAGGAAAGTAAATACTTCAATGGGGGGAAAGTGATTCCTTCCTTGGATGGAGGGAATCAGATTCGCCAACCAAACGAGGCCTTAGGGGGAAAGCTATTCCATTGAGTTGGAAAAGCTATTCCAAACCCCCCTTTGGGAATAGATTTACTTTCCTACAAGATGTTTGGCTATTTGTTTGGATGGTTATACCCTCTTTATTTTCAAATTTTCAACTTCTATCCCAAACATGTAATCATCATGAAAATTAATGAAAGGATATTAAAGAAAAACTAAATAAATTAATATTTCTATCCCTTTGTAAATCAAACTTGGAGATAAAATTTTAAAAAAATTTGAACTACCTATTTTCAACCTAACCAAACATGGGTATGAAAATGTTTAATTCATTTTCCATGGAAAAGAAATTGAAGATATTTCTTAGAAATACAAAAACTTGGTCCAAACCAGTTCTAAATGCGAAAGAAAAAATGTCAAATAGGCAATAGCCACAAAAAAAAGTGAGGAATTTTACTGGAATGAGAATGATCAAGAAAGTGCGAATTTAGCCATAAGTGGTCAATTGATAAATACACTGCAAAAAGACAGAATTTGCTCAAACCTTTTTGACCTCCGGTTTTGGAAGTTGCAGCTGAAAATAAAATAAAAAACTAAAAACTAAGGTCTCGTTGGTTCACGGATGAGAAGGGAAAAAAAAATTCTTGACATTTTTTCCATTAAAAAATTATAATTTTTATTGATTTTTTTTTTCGATGTTTGAAAATATCAAAAAATTTGAAAAAAAAAGTTAATACTTCAATGTAAAAAAATAATTTTTTGTTTGGATGGATAGATTTATTTTTTTTTTCTAATTTTTCTTCTAGTGTGAATCAGTTTTTTTTTCTCCCTCAACTTATTTGACATCTAAACATAAAAAAATAATTATTTTTATTTCTAATCCGATGATTCTGTGAACCAAATGAGGCCTAAGAAAAAAAAAATTCCTACTTAATCTTCCATCTATGACTCTGGACAGAGGAAATTGACTGCTCTAAGAAAATGAACTCGGACTTGAAATCGTCTATGTTCCAACATTGTAAGTCTTTGATTGATTCTTGGTGTTGATTTTTGAAAGTTTGATTTTGACCGAATCAAGCGTTTGACATCATTTGCATGCATATACAAATATTCTGGACACGGTCTAACTATGTAGCCCATTTCGTTTTTGTGATTCCTCTCTCTCTCTCTCTCTCTCTCAGAGTCGTCATCACTATAATCAGGAACTATATATGCCTAGCCAATTAATTTCATTTCAACTAATTATAAATTAATAAATCTTAAACATAAATTGCAAAATATTGATTTGCATGACAAAGACCAATAGTCATCGCTCATCAGTGATGTCGAGGATTTTAAATGCAAATAGGACATCAACGTCTTTTGCTTTATTATATTAATACCATATGCTGCATGACTAGTACGTATAAGTGACATTACATTCAAAGACGAACACTGTTGCACACAACACAACCGGTCCTTTTGTAACTTCCTCCCCCTCGAGTGTGTGCATCTAAGTAGGATGTCGCTACGTGGACCGTATTTTTGTCCACAAATTTGGCTCACAGTCCACGTGGCAGTCTCTCGTTGACAGGTCTTTGACGGTGGTTTCCACACGAATAAAAGAAAAAGAATGAGGTTCGACACGTAGGCCCACGGTCACGCCAGCGAACAGAAATCGTAGGCCCATTTATCATTTCAGATCTAAGTATATTGTTTAGCCCTTGGTAATCACATTACCGAGAGGGAAAGAGTGGGTTTAAGTATGTGTCATCGATATAATTACCTCAAATTATCTATAGTAGAGACACTTCAAGCAATACTCCATATTATTAAAAATTATATAAATTACTATTTTTACAGTGTCCAATTTATATTGGCAGACAATGATATATACTCCAAACAATATTATAAATTAACGTTATCTTTTTTATCCATTTTTTCTCTTTATTTTCCTTCATTGCTAAGATTTTACCTCCCTTTTTTTCTCTTATTTTTCTTCCCCGTTTTGTAAGAACGAACAATTTTGGTGGGCCAAAAAATTAGTGTAGAGGAACTAGCGCATCCTCCAAATATGAAATGTCTCTTAGCTTTCAAGCAAATTTCAAATATGGACAAGTGTCCATTGCAGTATTCAAATACTATAAAATTGACTAAAGTCAAAATGTAGTACTTGAAACCTCTTCCAATGCTTTTATCTATCACCACTAATATCCAGGATGGCAAGGGCGGATGCAGGTACCGGGTGGGCTAAAAAAAAAAATCTTCTTTTTTTCCATATAATTTATTTTTTAGATTTCTTTTGTGGAAGTTAGTCTACATCTAGTCTACCCTAACTCACTCTAGTCTATCCATGTATACATTTCTGGATCCGCCCCTGGATGACGATAATTTCTATTTAAGGAACACTAGGCTTACTATTGAAAACACTCAGCCGACCAAAAAAAAATTCTTTCTTTTTCCATATAATTTATTTTAAAATTTTTGTGGGAGTTAGTCTACATCTAGTCCACTCTAACTCACTCTAGTCTATCCCAATATACATTTCTGGATCGTCTTGGATGGCATAATTTATTTAAGGAACACTAGGCTTACTATTGAAAAAAACTCGTGTAGTCTAAGATAACTCATGAATTAACAAAACTTGATTTAATTTAGAGAAAGCTAAGAATAATAACAATAATATGTGAAAAGTATTTAAACCTCCCTCTTTTAGAAACAACCCAAGTAGATTTATGATATTTACATCTAAATGATGCAGGTATAATCTACATCAGCTCCTACATTGTCTTGCTAGCATGGTATATTGAACAGGTTGTCAGTAAATGTAAGATTTTGTTGATACTTCTTTTGTACCACCCGAGTAAAAGCTTCTACTCTGGTTCAGTATAGCAAAATGATTAATAAATTTATTTTGAGTCCAAATTTGTTTTACGCTGTAAAAGTATAATTGAACCTTTTAGTATTTTCACCACAAAATTATTTATCTTCATGATGCAAGTACTAATTCAAATTGTTGTAAATGTGGAGAGAGAGTTGTAAAAATGTTTTATAAATGTATATAACTTAACGGAGATGCTACATTGTCCGCGAATTTGGCCCGTGGGCCATTCTCTTATTGGGTGGGGGACGCGGGCTATGAAGGCAGCAGGGGGCCCAGTAAGGTGGTGACACGCGTCGTCGGCACCGCGCAGTCACCTCCCGCGGACAACAAAATATTTTCGGTAACTTAATTTTGTTGGATTCTAGTTCATGTGCTCATGAGTTAGAGATCTACGCGGTCTTCTAAAAAAAAATTAATGTATCTTCTCCCTATATGTTGATTCATTATAAGTGTGGAGAGAAACGACAGTGATTTTAAATTTTAGTTAGAAATACACCGACAACAATCACCATGATAAATCCATCAAATATAGGTACAACCAATATCTAAAAGACACCATTTCAAAATTTAATCTCTGTATTTGGGATTATATGATTTATTTTTGAGCTCGTAACGAGTATTCCCCAAAAACATACTCTTGTTCATGCGTATATAAATTTGGCAAGAAAAATAAATCTATATATATATAATAGCAAAATAGTTGCCAAAAATTGCAACATTGCCATTTTCCCCGCCCAAACACAGTACAGCAATAAAAAAAACAAAACTAATAAAAAACAGTTTACAAACAGCAACAATAAATTTTTATGTGAAGAATACATTAATTAACCATCAGGTTTCCAAGAAAGTTATTCAAATTTTTTAAATAATTCAAATATACATGCACCTTTCCCACCTACATACAAATTTGATTTTCATTTACAACAGCCACTTTCATCCCAAAAAACGAAGAAAACTGTTGGTTTTCCCAACATATTTTGCATTAATGTTGTTCATTCAAACTGACTATATATACAGTGTAGAAATGGGATCCATCTTCCCCTTCAACTTTCAGAAAAAAAAAAAAAACTTCCTCAACTATGGCTCCTTTCTTCTCACTTATCCGTGAGGTCAGTCCATCCAAAACATTTTGGAATTTGAAAGTACGTCTCATTCGTATGTATGATGTACCCGGATACGGAGGAAAAGGGCAACCATTCAGTATGGAGTGTGTATTCCACGATTCTGAGGTATTTCTGATTACCCACAGTTTATTACATTCTGCATGTTATTTTTTTGTTAGATAAAAAAACTCAATTTGTATATATACTTAAAAAATCACAGTTTAGTATGACAGAATCATAAAAAGTTTAAGCCTGCGACATAATAAGATTGTGCATGCAACATAAAAACCAACAGTTTAATACATAAATTATCTAACAAAAACATAAAAAGTTTTTTGTAACAATCGAATCAAATTTAAAATATTTGATATACTCGGATTTATGCCTGCAAAGAACACCCAGCCAATATATACAAATTTTCAGAAATATAATGTTAATGACAGAATCATAAAACTAAGTGTCATTAAATTTCTCAAAGAAAAGACAGTAACATAAAACTAAGACTCAATAAAACACAAATAGGATTATGCCTGCATCATAGAAACCAACAGATACATATAATACATAAATTAAATGACAGAAACATAAAAGTTTATGCCTGCAAAATAATAAGATTGTGCCTGCAACATAAAAACCAACAGTTTAATATAATACATAAATTATATGACAGAAACATAAAAAGTTTAATGTAACAATCGAATCAAATTAAATTTTTTTGATATACTCAGATTTATGCTTGCAACTAACACCCAGCCAATAGCTACAATCATCATTGTATAATGACCACTGGCTGCAACGAATGCCACGCCAATGGTTTTACCGAGTATATCAAAAATGTTTAAAGATTCTACATAAATATCAGAATCAGAAAAGCAACTGTTACAATATCAATTCTCACGTTTTAGTATACCACGGTTTAGTAGCACACGGTTTCTGTATAATACATTTTTGCAGCCCATGTTATTGTCTCAGAGACCAATGGTATATCACTCAATTCATTTATTTTTTTTTTTTCTCTTTCCATTCTGACGTTTCCTCTCCAACAACATTGAAATTTTTTTTTGATAAATTTGTTAATATACTCAGATTTATGTTAACCAACTAATGGCTGCAACGAGTACCCCCGCCAATAGTTGTCAAATCATCATGTTAATTTCTAAATGGCTGCAACGAATGCCTCGCCAATAGTTTTAAACAAAAAAAAATTTGATTTCATTTCATGTTGTATAGATAACCAAATAAAACTTCTGATAAAGATGTACAATACGAAAAATAAACACTATAAGAAACAATAAATGAATTTAGAGATTCTACAATCAAATAAAAGTAAAACAAATAATTAGGGTTGTTGGAACGTAAAAGTCAGTCCCAAAAAAACACAAATGACAGTAATGTAAAACACAAATAATAGTAGCATAAAACTCATTCGAAATAAAACACAAATGCCATAAAATGATAATAAATATGGCTGCATACTTTTGAATAATTGAAGCAAAAGAAATTTTCTATTATTGTGTATAATATAGTAAATTCACATATATAAATTTGATTTTAGAATCAGTTTTTAGCATCCCACGATTTTACACTTCCACTATTGTTTAAAAAATACTGTTTTAGTATCCCACGGTTTTACAGCCCATATTAATAGAATAAACTTCTATTTATCAATTCTGTTTAAAGTTGGTAAACTCAGATTTGTTTTAACCAACCAGTGGCTGCAACGAATACCCCGCCATTGACTGTCAAATCATCATTGTCGATGAACCAATGGCTGCAACGAATGCCCCGCCAATGGTTATATCGATAGTTGAGCGACAATGTGATAAATGATAAAACACGTGTGATATGAAAATTACACCAGTGAAGAAAATCATCTCTTACAACATCAGTGAGCATGGTCACATTGACAATGTGCCAATGGCTGCAATTAATGCCCCGCCAATGGTTTGATGATAGCTGAAAAAAAGTGGTTGAAATTAAAGTTAAAAAACAAAACCCAATTCATATTTAAATATATATATAGTTGCAACTATCAACTGTTAAATTTAACAACATTCAGTTGTAAAAAAATATTCTATATTAGTAAAATTCTATCTTTAGTGCAACAATTAGTTGAAATAATATAACAAAGTATATATACATTTAATTTCAGTCTGGTAAAGTCTTCATATATAAATAGTGTTTTGATTTACCAACATGTAAATGTGAATAACAGATTCCCCAAACAACTTTAATTTCATTATATAATGTATAATAAAAAATAATAACAACATTCATTTAATTTTAGATAGTGTCAATATTTCAATAATAATAAAATGAGCAAAACTATTGATTATGATATATGCATTATTAATTGTCTACTGAATTTATTTTTTCTTTTGCAGGGCGATCGAATTCATGCCAGTATTAAGAAAGATTTAATCAATTTTCAACCTTTGCTGAATGAGAGACGACTCTATGTTGTTCGTTGTTTTGTTGTTACAAATAACAACATGAAATACAAGACAACCGCAAATAAATACAAGATGTTATTCTTGGCAAAAACAAAAGTTGTTGAAATATTTGATGAGAAATTTCCCTCCTTTGTTTTTAGTTTTCAAAAGTTTTCTGACATTACAAATGAGGAAACTTTAGATGATAACAAACTTATTGGTAAAAATATTGTTAAATTATTTTCGTATTTCAAAAAATAAAATTATTTTATTCCATCAAATTTATTGTTATTCGTGTTTATGGCTTTAATTTCAGATATTATTGGACGAGTTGTTACATTAGATCCTCCACAACAAAGGGATTTGAAAGATGGACCAACAAGACTTATGGATATTACTCTCGAGGACAATGAGTAATAATTTTGCAATTTAATTATTCTATTATTGAATTGTGTTCATATAATTAATAAATAAACTGATTTCCTTTGTATTATTAGGAAACAACGTTTGCCATGTACTTTGTGGGGAAAATTGGTTGATGATATGGTTTCGTACGTTAATAATGGTAAAAATGAACCTGTTGTAGTTATACTACAAATGTTTCGTACCAAATTATATAGAGGTAATAATTATTTCTTATATATTGATTATTATTTTCATACTTCATTTATGAATAATTTAACAACTTTTGTTTAAAATGTATTTTTTTTTATTAGGTCAAGTTACAGCATCCAACACGTTCTACGTGTCAAGGTTATTATTTGGTGAAGACATTCCTGAGATTGAAAATTTTAAATCAAGGTAAGTAAAATTTATTAATACTCTAATTAAATATTTTTTAATTATTTGTAATTAGAAAACCTAATTAAATTAATGAATATTTTTCTACTTTATGAAGGATTGTTGAAGAAAGTAGTGAATCTATCACTATAAGTACAGTTTCACTAACATCTGCAAATTTGGTTGAAAATGAATTATCAAGTGGCCAAGCTATAGTTAGGACCATTGAGAACTTGAGAGATAACCATGAGGTATAGTTTTTCATTTAGTTATAATTTGTAATTATATTATGTTACATAATTGTTAAATTTTTTGTTTAATGATTATCAGATTGGAAGCTTTTGGGTTTATGCTGAAATTGTTGAAGTTGTATTAAAGAATGCTTGGTGGTATTTTTCGTGTAACAAATGTCCAAAAAAATTAGATAAATGTGGCGATTTATTTTACTGTGACAGATGTGACAAGTTTGAAAAAGATGTTAACATCAGGTATTAACATACGAAAAATTCTAAACCTAATTACTATTCTTCTTGAATATTTAAATACTATTTTATTTGACAGGTACAAAATTAATGTTCGTGTTATTGACACAACCGGGGAAATAGAATTACTATTATGGGACAAAGACTGTGTCCAGCTTATTGGAAAAAAGGCTTCGGATTTAAAAAAGAAGATGTCTGAGGTACTTTTGTAAATAAACTCTAAACACATATCATAATTCTTTGTACATATTAAATTTGTTATAATTATTATAATATTTATTATAATTTCATTTGTTTTTTTTTCGTAAAATTATTGTAGGAATCAGAAAATGATCAGAAAATTCCTGAGGAAATACAAAATTTAGTTGGCTTAAAAATTTTCTTCAAGATTCAAGTAAGATCTGAACAAGTACGTAATTATACTGGATCATTTACGGTATTAAAGCTGACTACCGATGAAGGATTAATTTCACTATATTCTGAACATTTTAAAGAAAATCAGGTATGTATTAAACTTATGGTACATTTGAACTTACTTTAATTATTTTTTAACTATTCTGTTTATTTTTAATTTTACAGGAATCTGATATTTTTTCAAATTTGTTGAAGGAGGAAAATGATGTCGAAATGGTAAAAAAAATTCTTTTAATTAATCTTTTTTTTTCTTCAATTAATCATTTTTTTCAATTTCAAATTTCGTTTATATATGAATAGATTGGATCGTGTGGAGAGATGATTTCAACACCAAATGTCAAATATTCACAAGAGATTGAGTCTCTGGAAACTCCTGAAGATTCTGGATTGAAGAGGTCATTGATTGATGCATACTCAACAACAGCAGGGTCAAAGAAGATGAAGATTGATATAAAGAAAGAGAAGGAATGAAGAAACCTTTGTGTTGATCAATAGTGCTTTTAATTTCATTTAGTTTAAAAGAACTCTTTGTTCAATGTATTGACGTACTTGAGTATTACCTTAGTGTGTATTTGAATGCTTTCAAATCCAGCCAGCTCTTAAAAGAACATTTTGTGAGAGCTTGCTTAGTTAATTGAACTTTTGTTATTCTCAATATAACATTTTTTGGTTATATTACCTTAGTTTGATCCTTAGTTGAAGATTACCTTAGTTTGATCCTTAGTGTTTTTAATTATGTTCATCTTAAAAGCACTCTTTGTTCAATGTATTGACGTACATGAGTATTAACTTAAGTATGTATTTGAATGCTTTCAAGTTCAAACAGTTTTTAAAGTATATATAAAAATAATAATGAATGACATTTTATACTCTTTATATATTTTATTCATAGTAATTATAACATAAAATAACCTTTATGAAAGATCCTTAGTGATTGTAAATTTGATAAATGATGATCATTAGAGTCAATTGAAGTTACTTTATTACATTTAAAATACAAACTTCAATAATTTATTAAAAAATAAACTAGCATATCAGAATTTTTTCAAGTTCAGCCAGCAACTACAATAATTTTATTACAAACTACAACATTATCTTAAATGCTTTCAAGTTCAGCCATCTTTATAAGTATATATAAAAATAATAAGGAATTACATTTTATACTCATTAATTGTTATATTCATAGTAATTATATACAATAAGAAGCACTATATACCATAATGTTAATTTATGTATTAAGATCCTTAGTGATTCTAAATTTGATAAATGTTGTTCATTAATGTCAATTGAACTTACTTTAGTTGATTTAAGATACAAACTACAATAATTTATAAAAAATAAACTAGCAGATCAGAATATTAAACAAATATTTACAATAAACTAACTTATGCTTTTGTAAATAATACATTTACAATAAATATTGATATTAAACTAACTTTTGGTTAATACATATATTGAGAGATAATATAACAAATTTTGTGTCCGCATTTAATCCAGAAATGTTATAACATTATTCTTAAATTTATAATTATGATATAATTATAGCCATTAAATTACTTTATGTAAATCCGAAAAAATCTATAAAAGTAAGATAGCCATATTCACATATGTTGCCACACAACATATGAATAAAAGTTGAAATAATATGAACTTGAAATTAAGATTTATTATAAAAGTAAATATCCTTAATTAAATTACTTATATTGATCAAATTCCATCAAGTACTTAATATTAAATTAGTTTGAACCTTACTTCTTTTAAATTCAGTCGCTGCCGTACATTATTGTTTATTGATCTTATGTCATTATCATTAACTTACAAACAATATAATATATTTGTAACAGAATAGCAGATCATAATTTTTCATTTAAAATAAAAATTGCAACCTAATAAGGTATGTACATTCATCATTAGAACATTAAAAGAAAGTCCTTTATTATGACACATATATATACATTGGAAAACAGGTTTGCAGAATATTTAAATGAAACTCAAAGTAGTTGCCATTAAAGCTTATTTTTTGAAAATCTAAAATTAAATGAATGTTCATACATCATTACATCCTTTAAAAAGATGTGTAATTAGCAACAATATGTTGGGAAAATTTTAGTTCTGTCTTTCCCAATACAAAATAATCATGATTTGAGATAATAAATACATCTCTAATGATGTGTTGATATCAGCAACAACTGTTGGCATTCCTGCATTTTTTCAAGCCAATACAGAATAATGTTTAATTGAATGCCTATATAATGGGCTTACTATATAAGAATGGGGTTTCAATTTGGACACTTCTAAATCCCAGTATTCACTAATTGTTCATGCATATATTACAAATCCCAGCATACAAATCCCAGAATTCAATTTGGTCACTAACTATATAACAAGGAAGGATCTACTACAAAGAAACAAATCGATAATGAGGAAGCTGACAAGGAGTACAACACTTAACAAGCGACCGAAGCTTACAAACGATGAAGCAGGTAATAGTTGCATCCAATTTCTGTTATCTTTTACGTTATTCTAATTTCTAATATTGCTGTCATATTTCATTCTTTTATACATTGTAAAAATGTATATAAGTGAATATATATTATTTATCTGGCAACTATCATTTAACAATCATAAATAAATTGAAAAAATAAATTTCTGTACAAGCATTATTTTGCAACATGTAAACAATAGCATTATACCTTCATAGCTTCATAGCTTAGTAGATAATATGATTGTAATATTAATTGTAAAAACATACTAAGATGAGGGTTATATGTTATCATGAAACAAAAATGAAATGAAATGATATTCAGTACAAGAGTTAAATTATACCTTGATGTTGTAGCTGACCATCTCCAAATTAAAGGAATAGAAATAGAAAAAAGAAAGCAAGAAATTAGTCATCTCTAAATCCAGATTGGTTCCCCCCCCCCCCCCCAAATAACTTATAAAACCCAAAAAAACATTTTTAAAGTTGAAAAAAATTAGGAAAAAAATATTTGTTGTTAAAAACCAAAGAAATCGAACTAAATTTGTAGATACAGAACATAAAATGATCACCAAGAAAAACACAATTTAATTGTAGATATGAAAAAAAAAGATTAGGGAAGGAAAACAATAATAATTACAGATTATATACTCAAAGAGAACCAAAATATAACACAATATTTGTAGATAGGAAACGTTAGAATGGAAAGAGAGAGAAAAAACAGAAATGCATTGAGTGTAATACCATTGGTCTTTGAGCCAAAACCATGGGCTGGAAAACCGTGGTATAAATAAAACCGTGTGCTACTAAACCAATAGTAGACTAAAACCGTGGGCTACTGTTACAGTATTTTTTTAAATTATTTTATATTATTTTACGTTTAAAATTTATTTACATTTAAAATTTTTATTAAATCAATGGAATACTAAAACCGTGTGAAAAAAAATCAAATTTTTATATATAATTTATTAAATTTGTATCATTTTACATCTTTCATAAATATTAAATTTAACTTAATCATTTTTGTATAATTTATGGAAAAAAAACATTCGGTCCAGAACATAAAATGACGAATATCATCTAATTAAAAATACGAAATTTCGATTAAAAAATATTATATAATTTTAATGTCAAATTTTGCCATCTCCAAATCATAGGAATGGAAATATAAAAAGAATAAAATAAAGAAATCGACTCTACAACCAGAATCGTATCGACTCCCCAACAACATATAAATCCGATAAATTTATTAAAAAAAATTGAAAAAAGAAGAGGAAAAATAAATATAAAATGAATCTCCGAAAAAAAAACTAAAGAAATCGAAGTAAATATGTAGATCCAGAACATCAAATGATAACTCATGAAACCGTGTGCTACTAAACCATTTTAAGACTAAAACCGTGGGCTACTAATTAATTTTTCATCCGTAAAATGAACTAAAACCAGAAATTAAATTTGAATGCAGATGTAGAATCTCATAAAATAAAGAGGAAAGGGACGGATTTGTTTAAAAAATTAATAGAAAAAAAATCTATAATAAAAAATGTTTAGAATTTTTTACCATCTCAAAATGATTGGAAAGAACGATGCAAAGAATATGGCAAATTTTACTTCCTACTGTAATACCAAAATCAGATCGCCTTCCAAGTAACTGATAAATCCGATAAAATTATTACAAAACTTGAAAAAAAAGAAGTGGAAGAGTAAAAAATTGATGAATCACAAAAAAAACATAAAACAAAGAACTAAATTTGTAGATCCAGAAATAAACTGATGAATCACGAAAAAGAAACATTTCGACAGCATTTTTCATGCGTATAATCTTAGAGAAACAGACTGTAGAAAATCAGATCGCCTTCCAAGTAAATAATAAATCCGATAAAATTATTACAAAACTTGAAAAAAAGAAGCGGAAGAGTAAAAAATTGATGAATCACAAAAAAAATCATAAAACAAAGAACTAAATTTGTAGATCCAGGAATAAACTGATGAATCACGAAAAAAAAAAATTTCGACAGCATTTTTCATGCGTATAATCTTAGAGAACCAGATTTAATTTTCCATGTAAATGTAAAATACCAAAAAAAGAGAAAAGGGAAGGAAGAAAAAAATTTCAGATTATATAATCAAAGAGAACGAAACTATAACAGAACGTTGGGGAGAGGAAACGTTAGGGTGGAAAGAGAAAGAGAAAGAAAAAAGTTAGAATAAAATGCATTTGGACCAAACCTTTGGTCTTTGAGCCAATACCATGCGCTGGAAAACCGTGGTTTTAATGAAACCGTGTGCTACTAAACCTTTTGAAAACTAAAACCGTGTGCTACTAAAACCGTGGTTTTAATGAAACCGTGTCCTACTAAACCATTTAAAGACTAAAACGTGTGCTATTAATTTTGTATTATTTTAAGTTTAAAATTAATTGAAATTTGTATTATTTATTATGTGAAATCTATACTAAAACAGATGGCTACTAAATCATTTTTATATGTATAATATATAATTTATTAAATTTGTATGAATTTACGTTTAAATTTTATTTAAATTTAACTTAATCATTTTTTATATTTTGTAGAAAATATACATTTTGATTTAGGTAAATGTACACCTCCATCAAGCCAGAAAAAATTTCAGCATATATTTTGTGGGAACGATTCGAACATGACCAGTTGTCCATCATCTAGGTCTCCTTTCGGTGACATCACGAATGGTATGTTATCTTTATTTTTTTAAAAAATATTTAATGACTACTGTTCTTTATATAATTATCTAACAATATAATGTGTATATATATATATATATATATATATATATATATATATATATATATATATATATATATATATATATATATGTGTGTGTGTGTGTGTGTGTGTGTGTGTTGATTTTGTATGCAGTTTGTGGGTCAAGTGAGCCTACGCAGTTAATTGGTTCGCAGAAGAAAAATTCATTTGACTATTCGAGGAAGAGATTTACAAATCTGCACTCTGATCCATCGAGAGTAATTTTTCAAACTAATGATGATGGTCATTCGAGTGAGTTATTTCTTATAACCTTAAAAAAATATTCTCAAATAATTATTATAACATAATTTACTCATTATACAGAAAAAATAAAATGTGATCTATTATTATTTTATTGTGATTACTTTTCTAACTTTTTTCATTTTTTTTTGCAGTAAATTTAAATACAAAAGGAAAACGGTTTTATTCTAGCGGCGTATTGTTAAGTGATGTGCAGAATACGTCTACAAATCCTTTTAGTGAAATCACGAATGGTATGGTTAAAATTTATTATTAAACTATACATTAAATATGGTATAATTATGTTTGCAAAGTTTTTTATTTAATTATTTTATGCAGTTTGCGGATCAAATCAAACAGATGATTTGTCTATTTCAATGAACCAAAGTTCACTACATTCCTCGAAAAATACAATCTCAAATTTACAGCAAAATAGTGATTTAACAACGATTGATTTGACTGCAGATGAGGAGTCTTCAGGTATGTTTTAAGTCTAATTTACTTCTATTATCCCAATATTTGAATTTTGTCATTTATTTCAATTTATCTTAGAAGGAAAGTAGTTTCGACCATTTTAAAAATTTCTTGCTTTTTCTTTGTTTCTGCTTTTTGCAGTGGTTGTTAAATTGACAAATGGAGATTGTAAATTTGATCATGGACATGCAAATCCTACAATCGGTATTAGTCTATATAAGCTTTTGTGTGTGTTTGTTTGTATGTGTTTATGAATATTTGAGAATTTATTAGTTTAGTTTGTAAGTTATGGCTGTTTTTTTTTATATTTTTTTGGTATTTTTTATTGTCAGATTATTGGGATATTGGCGATCCAACTTATAAATGTAAATTTTGTGGTGCACACTTTTGGTATGACGAGAGACTTCAGTCTTCTTACAAATGCAAAAACCCGACGTACTCTTTATGTTGTATGCAAGGAAAGATTCAAATTTCACAAATGAAGAGACCGCCTAAAGTTTTACATGATCTTTTATATGGTGTGAGCGATAAGAGCAAACATTTTCTAGAAAATATAAGATCATATAACAGCATGTTTTCATTCACTTCAATGGGAGGCAAGGTTGATCCAGAACCAAATCAAGGAAATTCTCCACCAATTTTTAGAATGCATGGACAAAACTACCATCTATTAGGAAGTTTATTACCCATTGAAGGTTCAAGCCCAAAATTTGCACAGTTATATATTTATGATACAGAAAATGAAATTCAAAACAGAATGAAAGCTGTAAGGTATTTATCGAAATTTTTTCCCTGATAAGTACAATTGTATATTGATCATTGGTTATTAATATATTTAGTTAACTTATTTTTTTAATATTATTTTCAGGAAAAACGGTAATATTAATAATTTGCATGCAGAAATTGTACGTGACTTGAAGGATATGTTGGATCAAAATAATGTATTAGTAAAGTCTTTTAGAATGGCTCGCGAAAAAATGTGTGAAGGAGGTAATTCAAGCGTTCGATTAAAATTGATAGGAAGAAGACATGGAGATGGACGACAGTATAATTTACCTACAGTTTTTGAGGTTGCTGCTTTGATAGTTGGAGATCTTGATGAATGCTTAGGTGATAGAGATATTATGATTGAAACACAAGCTGGGAACCTACAACGAATAAATGAGTTACATGCTTCTTATTTAGCATTACAATACCCCTTGATTTTTCCCTACGGTGAAGATGGTTATAGAGAAGACATACAATTATGTGAATCAACAAATAGAGGTAATGGTGGAAGAAGGAGAGTAAGTATTAGAGAATGGTTCGCTTATAGACTGCATGAAAGGGATAATGAGCCTTCTATCATATTTGCTACTAAAAGACTTATGCAACAGTTCTTGGTTGATGCTTATACAATGGTTGAATCTGCAAGATTAAAATTTATTCGAACGCATCAGAAACAATTACGGTGTGAGATGTATAAAGGTCTTACAGATGCATTATTACGAGGTGAAACAGATCCGACTACTCAAGGAAAAAGAGTCATTCTACCATCTTCTTTTACAGGAGGTGCCCGGTACATGATTCAAAATTACCAAGATGCAATGGCAATATGCAGATGGGTTGGTTACCCGGATTTGTTTATAACATTTACATGCAACCCCAAATGGCCTGAAAATACTTCGATATGTTGAAAAAAATGGTCTCCATCCTGAAGATCGACCAGATATATTATGTAGAGTTTTCAAGGTGAAATTGGATGGGCTGATCAAAGATTTGAAACATAATAAAATATTTGGAACAGTTAGAGCTGGTAATAATTTTTCTATATTTTTTGTACTTAATCATGTTTTTTATTAACATATTTAATATTAACTTTTTTTTCTATTGTTTTTCAGTTATATATACGGTCGAATTTCAAAAACGTGGGTTGCCGCATGCTCATATTTTATTATTCCTAGCAAAAGAAGATAAGTTTCCATCGGGTAAATATATTGATCATATAATCTCAGCAGAAATTCCTGATCAAAAATCAGATCCTACCTATTATAATGCAGTGCGAGATTTTATGATACATGGACCTTGTGGTGCTGCAAGAAAGAATTCACCATGTATGTCAGATGGTCGTTGCTCAAAGCATTTTCCGAAAAAATTTGTTGAAAATACTTTGGTTGATGAAGACGGATATCCATTATATAGACGCAGAGATGATGGAAGAACGGTTTTAAAGAATGGTGTTGAACTAGATAATCGATTTGTAGTGCCTCATAATCGTTATTTATTGTTGAAGTATGGAGGTCATATGAATGTTGAATGGTGCAATCAGTCTCGATCTATAAAATATTTGTTCAAGTATGTTAATAAAGGGCATGATCGTGTAACTGCATCTTTTTATAGAACTACAGATGATGACGAACCCAAAAAAGCAATTGATGAAATTAACATGTATTACGATTGTAGATACATTTCTGCTTGTGAGGCAGCATGGAGATTGTTTGGTTTTGAGATCCAATATAAGAACCCTCCTGTTGAGCGTCTGAGCTTTCACTTACCCGACGAGCAGCCTATTATTTTCTCAGACGCAGATGCTATTGATACCATTATTGATCGTGCCAGTGTGAATGAAAGCATGTTCTTAGCTTGGTTTGAAGCGAACAAGCGATATCCAGAGGCAAAAAATCTAACATATGCAGAATTTCCACAAAAATTTGTTTGGAAACAGAAGACTAGAGAGTGGACTCCGAGAAAGAAATGTTTCTCATTAGGTCGAATTTTTTATGTTCCACCTGGTTGCGGTGAGATGTACCATTTAAGATGTCTTCTCAATATCGTCCGTGGACCTAAATGCTATGATGATATTAAAAAAGTCAATGGTATTCATTACGAGTCATATCGTGAAGCTTGCTATGTCTTAGGTTTATTGGAGGATGATGATGAGTATATCGATGGTATTATTGAGGCAAGTTATTGGGCATCTGCATATTCTTTGAGAAATTTATTTGTGACATTATTGTCATCTGGCTCTATAAGTCGTCCTGAATTACTTTGGAACAAGTGTTGGTCATACTTATCAGATGATGTTTTATATAATCAACGAATTGCGTTGCACAACCAAGGTAAAATATTTTATTTCTTATTTATGAGCAAAATTTGTGTTTTGAATATTATTTTATCGTTAATATAGCTTTATAATTAATTACAACATATTCTCTCTCTTTAATTCTAGATTTGCTTATGAGTGAGGATGACATTAAAAATTATGCTTTGGTTGAGATTGAAAAGTTATTGAGAAATTGTGGTAGAAGTTTGCGAGAATTTCCATCAATGCCATTTCCAAACATGGACTCCTTATCAAATACTACAAATAGATTGGTAAATGATGAATTAAATTATGATAGAGCATCTCTAGCAGAAGAACACGTGCACCTACTTGCTCGCTTGAATGATGAACAACAACATGTTTACGACATAATAATGGATGCTGTTAATTCTACAAATGGTGGTGTTTTCTTTTTATATGGATATGGCGGTACTGGAAAAACGTTCATTTGGAAAACATTATCTGCATGCTTGAGATCTAAGGGAGATATAGTTCTAAATGTGGCTTCAAGTGGGATAGCATCACTTCTGTTGCCTGGTGGAAGAACAGCTCATTCAAGATTTGCTATTCCAATAAATGTAAATGAGGATTCAACATGCAATATCAAACAAGGAAGTCAACTTGCAGACCTAATTGTTAGGTGCAAACTTATAATTTGGGATGAAGCGCCAATGATGCATCGATATTGCTTTGAAGCGTTGGATAGATCGCTTAGAGATATAATGCAATTTAGCAATCCACTAAGTTCTGAGACACCATTTGGAGGAAAAACAATTGTCTTCGGAGGAGATTTTCGACAAATATTGCCTGTAATTCCGAAAGGTAGTAGACAAGATATAGTTCATGCAACTATAAATTCTTCTTATATTTGGCAAAATTGCAAAGTTTTGAGGTTGACAAAGAACATGAGACTTCAAAATTGTAGCATAACATCTGAAAGTGAAGAGCTCAAACGGTTTTCTGAATGGATTGCAAGTATAGGAGATGGAACACTTGGAGGGCATAATGATGGTTGTGCAAGTATCGATATTCCAAGTGATGTTTTACTTAGTAATGCAAATGATCCACTGCAAACAATTGTTGAGAGCACATATCCTTCATTTGCGAATTTCATCATCGATCCAGATTTCTTGAAGGATAGAGCTATATTAGCGCCAACTCTTGATGTTGTTGAGTCTGTAAATGAGTACATGATCTCACTGAATTCTGGTAACGCAAGCACATATTTAAGTTCTGATAGTCCATCCAAGTCAGATGCCAATGTTGACTTATTATCAGATGTTCACACTCCAGAGTTCTTGAATAGTATTAAATGTTCAGGTGTACCGAATCATGAGTTAAAATTGAAAGTTGGCACCCCAGTAATGTTATTAAGAAATATAGATCATTCAGCTGGCCTATGTAATGGTACTAGATTGCTGATTACAAAATTAGGCAATCGTGTTCTTGAAGCAAAGATTCTTTGTGGAGACAATGCTGGTAATAAAGTTCTGATTCCAAGAATGTCATTGACACCTTCTGATCCAAGATTGCCTTTCAAATTTCAAAGAAGACAATATCCATTGATTGTTTCTTATGCAATGACAATAAACAAAAGTCAAGGTCAATCACTTTCTCATGTTGGACTTTTCTTGAAGAATCCCGTTTTTAGTCACGGACAGTTATATGTTGCGGTTTCAAGGGTAACAAGTAGGAAAGGATTGAAGATTTTAATATGCAGTGAAGATGGAGATCAATGTAATACAACAACAAATGTTGTGTATAAGGAAGTATTTCAAAATTTGTAGAAGTAAGTGAAATGTTATCTTTTATGTCATCGAAATAGACTTTAACGTTTTATTTTATTTACATTGAGTTATATATTATTATAATTCTTTCAAAATCATATTAATATTTTTTGGTCCAAGATATATTGTGAATTACATAAATAGTACTAATGATAATTACGTTGCTAAAATTAAATTCCTAAATAATCATATTAATATAATGCTATCTTCATGTATTTCAAAATTGAGTTTATTCTAACTTTTCTTTTAATTTCAAATGTTAAATAAATTTCAAGAACATTCACTTATTTAAGTTGCGGTTTAAAATAATTTTAAATATACAACCGTGCATCGCACGGGTGACATACTAGTTTTAATAAATAATAAGATACATGTAATCCAACGACTATTAATGATTGGATTTTTAAACGACAAATTCTATTGGCACTTCAAGTTCTACTTGAGGACAATCCAATTTTTTTTTAATTTATTTACAAGTTTGTCACTCTAAATTTTTACTTGAGGACAACCACATATTTGGATTTGGACTGCCAACAAAGTTGTCAATCTTAACATAAAGTAGGACTTCAACAATACTTTATGTTAAGATTAGTAACTTTGTTGGCGGTCATAAATGATTTGTGTAGTATAGATTTATACTGTCAATAAAGTTGTCAGTCCTAAGTCATAACATAAAGTAGGACTGTCAACTTTGTGGGCAGTTCTAATTTATTCGTTGGCAGTCCTAAATGAAAGTTGGACAGCCCAAAGTAATTGCGGCTGTCCTGAATAAAAATTATATCAAATTGGACTGTTCTGCTGGAAATTATGGAGTGTATGTAGAATTTGCCTTTTAAAATTAAGATCTCACGAGTTCCTCTAAGATTTTGTATTCTGACATCTAATTAATTAAAAGTTAAAGCCACCACGTCTGCCTTTTGGGTCAAAAGGCGCTTTGCTCACGGGTGGGAAGGAGTTGACTCGTGATGCTATTTATTGCGAACCCGACCCGCAACCAGTTTGCCCAACCGCAATAAAGCTGTACAAATTGAACGACCTGTTCCCAGCCGTCCATCTCCGAACCGACGGTCTCCGTCGCGTCGGGCCCCACACCCGCTCGTTTTGAAAAATGCTTCGCTGGCGCGCACGCTTTCTCTATTTATCTTTTCTTTTCCCCCCCGGGTCGGGCCCACTCCTCCACGTCCGGTTCGGATCTCCGCTCCGAAACCGAATAAATAGAAAGGAGATCTCTCCCTCTCTCTCTCTCGAATTCTCCATTTTTTTTTCTAATTTCGTTTGGGTCGGCCATGGCGATGCGGAGGAGGACTCTGCTCAAGGTCATCGTTCTCGGTGACAGCGGGTGAGATCTCTTTCTCGCGCCATTTTTTTTTTTAGGGTTTGAGCGGTGGATGCTGACCTCGTACTGTTCTGATCAGGGTGGGGAAGACGTCGCTGATGAATCAGTATCCTTGTTGTCGGTCGTCGACGTTAGGGTTTCGTCTATGTTTCTCTTTCTCTGTTTGATTTTAGCTGGGTTGGAGGTTGTGATTGATTTATTCCGCAAGAATTAGGGTTTTTCGATGTTTTTTTTTTCATGGATTTTGATCTGTACTGTGTGGAGGCATTGTCGACTTGCCTAGGGTTTTAAGTTCCCATGTAATTTCTCTGCTAGAATCATAATCTGCAAGAGGAGGTCATCTAACATTTTGATTTTTCTTTTTCCCCATGATTTATACATCTGCGTATTTTTTGCGGGGGTTAAAATTTTATATTTGGATTTGTTATTGTTACAGAAATATACAATGATTATTGCATTCTGTCCGTCTTGTTATAATTTGTCAACATTATAGGACTAATTGTTGAGCTCTATTGCTATAGGTCCACATACGAGCTGGCTAGTTTGATGTTTACTGTGGCTCAAAATTCATGCAATTCTTCTGAGTTGACAAAATATAATTGATACAGCAGAATATGTGCAGCTCAATATCGATACTCATTTTTTTTTCCTTTCCCTAAAGCATCAGATAGGCGTGTTTGTTAAAAGTTACTTTTTCTTTGTTATTTGGGTAAAATTGCAGGAAAACACCTAGTGGTCTGGGCGCTCATCAACAAACTTCCCCGTTATTTTTCATCAAGTAGCTCCTTCTGTCATAGGGGACTTGAGTCTTCCGTTAGATGTTTATTGTGCTTAAATTCGTTTTTCCTGGACAAAAATGTCCCTCTTTTTAACTTGTAATATACTGAAGATCAACAGAAGGCAGTATTGTTCTTATTGTCTTCTTCCCAAAACGATTCCTTCATCTTCACCTTTCCAGTTGAAATCCTTAGTAACTGTTATCTTTCTCCAGAATACATCTTGAGCAAAAGAGTAACAACATGACCGAAACCTCGAAGAGGTTTCTTTTGTAAGGGAAGAGAAAGTTCAAGCAATTGGTTGGGTATAGGTAATTTAGAAATTTAGGGAACTTAGGGTTTATTTTGGGGATTTAGGATTTGCTTCTTGAATAATGGAGAAGAAACCCACCAGTTGTTAGAAGTTCAAACTGATGGGTATTTTTGTCCAAAAAAATGAAGAAGGCAACATATGCGACAACTAACGGGAGAATTCAAGTCCCTGATGACTGAAGGGGGTATTTGATGAAAAAACGACAGGGGGGGGGGGGGGGGGGGGGGGGGGGGTTCGTTGATGAGCATCCAATCATATGGGGGTTTCCTGCAATATGCTCTTTTTATTTTGAAAAAAATGTTGCTTTCCATTGGTTGTTTTTAAAAAGCAGTAAGGGGATTGGTTTCAAAAGATGTTTTAGCTTTGCATGCACTTTTTTTTTGCAAAAATATAATAAAATACCCTTTATATTTTTATGTAAGTACTAGTTATTCGTGTGTATCCGGTATTCCTTGATAATTAGGTTTTTGAAATTGCTTCTAATTTATATCATTTAATATTTTTTAATTAGTTTTAAAGTTTTTGATTGACATATACACGTGTAATATTCATACCCATTTGATATACCTCCTATCTTTTAATCGTGACCCTTCTTTATCTTTTTATATTTTGGCTAGAAACACCACTTCGCTTTATTATTTATGTAATTCTATCTTATATCTTACAATTTTATTAATATATGTCAAGTCTCATCATTTTCAAACTGTAAAACATGTTTTCACCATCCCTTATTACTTTTGACAACAACTTTGCAATAATCATATTGATCAATAGCTTACAATAGCAGTTTATGACATTGAGAACAACTTTTGATAAGCTTTAGCCTGTCTTTGGGATTGCTCATCGTAGCTGCCTCTTCTTATTTTCTGAAAAGAGTTGCAAAGTAGTTTGATAACAGTAACTATGACTTTTTTTTTTGGAAAAGCTAGTTCAATTTGATACTACTTCTGAAAGGTGGTGGGAGGCTTCTCTGAAAAGATGCTTCTGCTGCTGCTGCTTTTTGACAAGCATCAGCAAATCCCAAACCATGCTTAGCAATATGGTAGCAAACCAACCTAAGCTTTAGGAGAGTTGTAAACTGTGAGATGCATGATATCATTTCTCACATTACAACCTTCAAATATCTTCATTGGATACATTAGTTCGTTTAATTCTATCTTTCATATTTGGCTTCTTAACCCTTTAATTAGATATGTTCACAAGAAATTTAGCCATCAGTACAAAGCTACAATAGGTGCTGACTTCGTCACCAAAGAACTTCAGATAGATGACAGACTCGTTACCTTGCAAGTAAGCTACCATTCTATATAATCTTTCTTTGAAATGTGCTCATCTTTTTGTAAAAGTTTGTGCTGTTTTTATTTGTAGATTTGGGACACAGCAGGCCAAGAAAGATTTCAGAGTCTTGGTGTTGCATTTTACCGTGGGGCAGATTGCTGTGTATTGGTTTATGATGTGAATTATCTCAAGTCCTTTGATACTCTAGACAACTGGCATGATGAGTTTTTAAAACAGGTTTGTGATTAATTAGAATATTTGTTTCTATTTCTTCAAGCTTCTACCTTCATTGTTCTTGATGCTTTGTAGAATACTGAAGCAACCTCATGTACATGTTTACTTTTACCTTTACCACCAAGGATTGACATAAAATTGCAGTTCTCTCAATAAACTGCCTATCTTCTCTTATTCTCCTTGATATCCCTTGTTAATGTCAAGTGTGTTCCCTTGTGAGCCCCTTCCCTCTCTCTTTCAAACTTAGGGAGTTGACATCCTAAACGCAGGAGTAAAAAACATGTTACCCAAAATGTTTCTCAATACAACTAACTCTTGTTCTAAATTTGCGATTTCAACCTTTTTCGCCATTTTAGTTTATTGGAAGAACTTGGAGGAGTTGTCAAGAGGAACGAGCTAAATACAGTTTGAGAAATTAGGACTCCTTTGACTTTATTTCTAAATAAATCACCGTGATTTTCTTTAAAGAGACTGGGAACAAAAACCATCCCCCTTCTTAACCTTTACACAATGCAGATATGTTCATTCTTTTCTATGTTGTTGTTTTTATATATAGAAGTATATGTAGATACCCAACTTTCAGCATAAAATGCAATGGCAACAATTATCTTATTTGCACTTGGATCTAAACCGTCCATATCTGGTTTCAGTTTGATTACTCAGTCTGCATGCTTTAGATAAGGGTTTTCAAATTTTAAAGCATAAGAGCAAAAATACGAGTAATTGAGGAGGAATTCGGAAAAGTTAAGGGGTATTAGGAGAGGGGTATAGTAACTGAATATATTTCACTGCATCACCAAATACCTCTTATTCAAAAATGTCTTCACAACATAGAAATTTTTATCTACTTCAAGTGCATGGCAACATAGGAAGTCCATTGTTGATCATCTTCAACTATAGACAGAACGTAAGCATTCCCGAGCAGACTTTATTGTTTGGCCTAAGGGCTGCATAAAGATTCGGATTGGTTTTGTTTTGACTATGAGGTTGAAAAGGAATTAAGGTTAGTTTTTTCTGTTTGCCAGTGACTTTTAATGGACAAAGAAAGTTATCTATATACCACTTATATACACACATAAAATGTCTCTCTCTGTGCATATAAATGCAATTTAGGGACTTGAAACTCCCTCTAATTGGGGTTTAGGGTTAGGTCTGCATCTTGCCCCCATTTGTGGAGAGGCTCTTTCTCCGATTCAAACCATGGTTTGAAGATTCAGTTTGTTTTTGGTTCTGGTTTTCTCTAATATGTAAGTATCAGAAAGTTTTTATATCAGTTTCGCTTATTCAAAAATATAACATGATTTGTCTCTTACATAGAGATTGTCAAAGCTACATGACTGTGTTGTTTGAATATAACTTATGTGCAATATCTTTATTTCATCAAAATCACATTATTGAAGGTACATAAGAAAGCTTAGATTCATTTGTTTGAGATAATGACATCTTAATAATTTAACATACTATCAAGGTGCAGTGTGAAAACAGTTGGTTATAAGGTTATCAGGACACAAAGCTTTACAGCCCATCAACAGAATGCCTCCATTTGCTTTTGTCATCATATGCTGTGGGATATGGAAACTAGAGGGTTTTTTTTTTTGTTTATTATGTACATAAGTCAACTAAATTTGCTCTAGATTCTGGAACCCGCTTAAAATGAGTTTCAGAATGTATATACGAGTAACAATTTGGGTTTAGAATACCAAACTTCAATTCAAATCCAAACTGGTATATTGTGCACTTGTTTAATAGGACATCAAGGACACTAAGGAATAAGATGCAAGTTCCCAGGGAAAGAAAGATGCGTCTCAGTTTACATCCTTCCTCAAATAGACACACAAAATGATGCAAAGAACTGGGAAGAGGATTCCTCTTCTTCGCTTTTCCTCTTTGTTTGATGTTACTGTATATGAACCTCTTCTTTGACGCGGGATGATTCACAAAGATTAGTAGGGTTCGGTTGGACCTATTTGGGTTATGGATTGCAATCAATTAGGCTAAATGTTGGAATATGAGCTTAATTAGTAGGGTTCGGCTGGACCTATTTGGGTTATATATGCTTACAAGTCTTGGAAAGCAACTAATAAAAATTCTTAATCCTAATTATAATAACACATCCTCGTCAAAGATATGACTAGATTCACCAGATAATAACAAAATCTAATTTGAAATTACCAAAACTTGCTCTAAAAAACAATTGTATGGGGGCAGCATTGGTCGGTTATCCGGCATTTGTCAGCCAGCAAATCAGTAAGACCGAAAGGTCTTGCTACATCAAATACATAGGCAAGTTTTAAATTTAAGCACACCTAGAAAGTGCTATTTATTAAAAAAAAATCATATATTCTTATGAAATATATGGTGCTCAAAAGCAAAATATTTGGTTGATACATTTTAATAAACATCTTAGTTTAGAACTGTAAGTAACACTGCTTTCAAACTATACAAGTTACCTGCTAACTGTGTACTGTTCTCAAATTGCTTCTGAACTAGCTGCCTCTTTGAAACAATGTAAATATAGGATCAAGCATAGGGTTCTACAAAATCAATTTTTGAGTAGTTATGTAAGCAGCTGTCGCTTGGTGAATAAGGCACACATAAAGTAAATTCATCTATTTTACAAATTGAAAAGGCTATCAAGGAAGATCTGGCAGCATCACAGGCGTAAGGTATCTTGACCAATACTATTGGGATGTATATTGAAGTCCCCATTGAGCTAAAGGCTTAAGCCACTTAACCCAAATTTCTCTCAAACCAGTCCTGATCAGTCAGGTACTTGTCTTAGGAACCAGATGAGGTGGTGCTCATGACATGCCTCCTTGGTGTCTTGATGCAAATAGGTGAGAACCAAACTGAACTCCTAATTACCCAGATGCCTTGTCAGTCCATGCAACTCATTTAAGGATTTTTCCTAAGAGGGGTCAGTTTTATGCTTCTTCAGTCTTTTTTTTTCTCCCTATGTTGCATGAATACGGATATTGTCAGATGGGTATCTATGTAGTCCCTTATGTTGCATGAGTAAAAAAAAGGGGTATGGATACGATGCAGATATGGACATCACAT
Organism: Iris pallida; assembly: GCA_029216955.1. Taxonomy (NCBI): domain Eukaryota; kingdom Viridiplantae; phylum Streptophyta; class Magnoliopsida; order Asparagales; family Iridaceae; genus Iris; species Iris pallida. Next base: position 3,169,292 of record JANAVB010036618.1, on the reverse strand, counting down.
GTCTGTGCAACGGATAGGTTTTTATTTTCCTAACTTGCACCCCTTATCTGGCGATGGGGGTACATCTATAGAAATTATTGGAAATTGGAGTACTATATCAAAAGTAAGATTTTTTTTTTTTATTGATTTTGTCTAAACTCTTTCTCTTCATTTCTAGTCCCTTCTTTTATTCCTTCACCCTATTATACTTTTCAACGAATTCATGCCTTATGTTGCATGAGTAAAAAAAAGGGGTATGGATACGATGCAGATATGGACATCACATGTCTGTGCAACGGATAGGTTTTTATTTTCCTAACTTGTACCCCTTATCTGGCGATGGGGGTACATCTATAGAAATTATTGGAAATTGGAGTACTATATCAAAAGTAAGATTTTTTTTTTTTATTGATTTTGTCTAAACTCTTTCTCTTCATTTTTAGTCCCTTCTTTTATTCCTTCACCCTATTATACTTTTCAACGAATTCATGCCTCTTGTGACTGTACCAGCCATTAAGAATCTTTTTTGTGATTTTAAGCTATTACTTTATCATATGTGTGTGTGTGTGTGTGTGTGTGTGTGTGTGTGTGTGTGTGTGTTATATAATTTAGAAAGTTCGTAGAATCAATTGAGATTATACCATTATCACCAGTACTTAATTAACATATAAAATTGAAAAAAGAAGTGTCTTTTATAAGAACCAGACCATGAAATTTGAAATGTTTATTCAAAGAAGCTTTCATATTCGTGTTTTGCTAATCCAAGAACCTCAATTAAGAAGATTTTTTTTCTCTAAAAAATCGGCAAATATTACCAAAATATTGTGCTTTACCTAGTACATCCAAATGCACCATTTGAGGAATGGGTCTTCTATGGCAGCAAACAGAAGTGGAAGTTTAATTACTTTGTACTAAGTATTTTACTCAATTGTTAATTTATAATTTATGTCACATAACTGCATCTAGCTTAATGCAGTGAACTCGTGCTTCTATTTTTCATTAGTTCGTTAGGTTTTGACTTTACTCATACAAACACATCTTAGCTCCTTGATTCAGTTGGCCCTTGACTTGTGGTGTGGCTCTCGCCTCAGGCGATATAAGATTGTGTTACTGTGAAGTAACCTATTGCCTGCCTGGGCCTGGTTCAAGCCAGCGGGCCCTCCCAATTGGTTATATAATAGTCCTATCAGATCAGTAATCATATCCTACAGAACCTCACAAACATGCGACTTTGTGAGGTTGTAATATGCTTAAATTCCTGCAGTTTTTCTATGAATCTTTTTCCTGTTCGGGCCAGTTTGGTTCCCGTTTGAAGTGGGATGTTTGCTGTTTCTTCCGCCATTTTGGCAAAAATGGTGAACCGAATCTTGTTTGGTTCCCGCATTTTCCGTTTTCACCATACAAAATTGGGCACAAACGCAAAACGCCCGCGAGAGCACCATTTGACGTTTGCCATTTTAAATGGAACGCTTTCCATCTCAATTGGGAACCAAGCTAGCCCTTCATATCAAGATAAAGAAAATGTAGTCTTTGTTCTTTTATTATAAGTTACACTATCATTGGATCACTTTTATTCACATGATGTCATCAACTTTTGCTTAGCTGTTGATTATTAGTGCTTCATCTTTTCCTCGTTTACTTGTTTGAAACAGCATCCCCATTTTCGTTTCTTCTAGCTACATGTCAGTAACTCACTTGCACATTACTGTGCATATTTTATGTTCTCCAGGCTAGCCCATCAAATCCGAACTCATTTCCATTTATTCTGCTTGGAAACAAGGTGGATGTAGATGGTGGTAATAGCAGAGTGGTGAGCATCTGCATTCAAGTTCATTGAAAGTTTTTTATTTATTCATCTTAATTCTACTTGGTACTCAGTTGTACTTACTGATATAGGTTTCAGAGAAGAAAGCCAAGGAGTGGTGTGCTTCTAGGGGTAACATACCATATTTTGAAACTTCAGCAAAAGAAGACATTAATGTTGATGCTGCCTTCTATAGTGTTGCAAAACTTGCACTAGAAAATGACCGAGATCAAGACATGTAAGTACTCTGTTATTTTTTTATATTCCCTGTTCTCCCCTCAGTTAACTCTATTTCTCATTGTACTAGTTCGAATCTATTGTTCCTATCTATAGCTTATTCTTGTAAACTTTGTCTGAATTTTTTTTGGGATCTCTGAAAAGTCTGGAAATTAAGGCATTCTTAATCAACAGTATGTTAAGTAGAACTTTTCGAATAGAATATTGCTGGCACTCGGCCCATCCCAAAAGTTTGGAACAAAGGCTTTGTGGTTGATATGGTACTATTGGAATATGCAGTGCGTTACTTAACTTGTTTTTGTACTGCAACACCGTAATTAGCTTTCATAACCTTGAGATGGACCAATCACTATTTAAGAAGTCCATGAAAGATATCACAGATCAATAAACACGTAAGATTGGTTAGTGGGAAAGCTAATCATATGCATAAAATTTATACCGTGAACGAACAAGTAATCATTAAGTACGAGTATTAGCTAGCTAGGTTAGTGGGAAAGCTAATCATATGCATAAAATTTATACCGTGAACGAACAAGTAATCATTAAGTACGAGTATTAGCTAGCTAGGTTAGTGGGAAAGCTAATCATATGCATAAAATTTATACCGTGAACAAACAAGTAATCATTAAGTACGAGTATTAGCTAGCTAGCTAGCTACATAACAAAGGAGACGTAACAAGGAGCAGGAGGAGATGCTGTTATCTGGAAAGTGGACATTCATTGAATTCACATGTACAACAATGACATATTTCTTTCCTGACAGGTTAAATGGTTTCTTTTTGGCTACTTCTTGTGTGAAGTTGTCAATTTTTGTCTGAAAACCTTAGGTGGCCTTTACAAACACCTTATACCACTTCATCACCTATTGCTTATAAGTGTCCAGTCCTAGCGGCTTTTTGATGCCTAGACTTGTTACCTGTGTTTCTGGGCGCCTATTACCAGCTTAGTAACCTGCCGTCACTTTTACTGTTACCAGCTCTATCATCTTGTTTCAACTTGTACAACCAATGTAAACAACAGTATATTTGTATACAAGCTTATTATGCCATGCTAAAATTTGTGTATTTATTTAAGCAGATAGGATTGTGTTATGATATTAACATGTAGTTTGAATCTTAAACTTATTATGCTCTTTTCGATGTTTGTTTACTTATGTGCATGAATAGATGGTCAAAAAGAAATGAGGGAGTGCACATTGATGGACAAAAGATACCTAGGAACATACCCTTTTGTTTTTGTTTTTTTATGATGATTCACCCATCATGATGTGTTCATAGAATTAAATCAAATTGGTTGAAATGGAAGACTGCTTATGCAAGATACATTGCGACCGAAAGGAAATTTGTATAAGACAGCTTTATGGATCTAAGTGTTGGGTAATAAAAGACGCTATGTTTGGAAAATGAACGCAGCTGAAATGAGAATGCTGAGATACATGACTGATAATACACTGAAAGAGGGATAAGAAATTGGTGTATTGGTGGAAAGTTGAAGGTGGCACCAATTGAGGAAGAATAGTGAAGGTTGTTGTTATGTTAAACTTAGACCAATAGATGCATAGGTTAGGTGTAGCGGTAGAATATTAGTGTCATAAGAGCTGCGAGAACTAGGGGGATCTAAACGAACTTCGGGTGCAACAAAAGATGTGGTTTTTGTTAATGTTACAAAGGCATGGCCCTTAATAGAGTGAATTTGCCCTCAATAGAGTTGAATGCATGAAAAGGATTCAAGAAGTCGAATGCAAAATTTTGTGTTTTTTTCTTTTTGTTGTCGTTGTTGAATTGTTATGCATATTGGTTTATTTTGTAAAATGTTTTACTTGGAACCCACAAACTTTGAGACTAACTACAACAACAACAAAGTCGGTATCCCAAATTTTTGGGGTCCGTTGGTTGAATCCTCTTCTTCCATCCGGCCATGTTAAGGGTCATGTCTTGTAGTGCTAACAAAATTCATATTTTCATTGCATTGGGGCAAGAATGGTGCAATGCCTCGCTATTGAGGAACACCTCAACATGTATAACAATGTTTTACGCTGGATGTTGGCAATCTAATGCAACCCACAAACTTTGCGACTATCTCAGGCAGGCCCGGTTTTGGGCCAAAGCCGCCAAAGCCACCAAAGCACATGTTTTGGTCCCCAAAAATTTGAAATTTTCTTACGGCACCATATTTATAGGATAAGTTTATACTAGGCCCAATCTTTATAAATTGAAAAGTAGATTTCATTGTACATTAAACGCCCAAAAAAAATTAATTTTAAAAGAGGCCCAACAACTTCCCAAATTTAATTTTCATTTTTTTATTAAATTTATATTGCTAGAAAAAGTTTCATCAAAGGGCACCACTTTGAATATTGTCCTAGAGTCCATTTTAGGCACCAAAATGTCTTGATCCGGCCTTGATTTCAGGGGAACAAATTAAAGTTAAAGTTGAATCTCTTATGATTCAAGATTATATAATGGTGGTATAAGCCATATATTACCTTTTAATGCATGTTTGTATATAAGATTTCTAAGGTGGGATTTCTCTACCTTTTAATGCATGCTTGTACATAAGATTTCAAGTTGCAATTCTCTATAAGATTTTGTTATAGTTTCTTGCTATATTTTCTACTTTAAGTCTTCGCCTGTGCAGTCAGCCTAGGCAATCAAGTGTTCATTGCATAGGACCACTTTGGGTATATTGATAACTTGGATTATACCACGATAGGCTTCAATTCATTCTCCATAAATTATTGGTCAAAGAGACAAACTTATTATATATTGTGCACTTATTATTGGAACACACTTCTTTAACTAATTGTAAGACATCTCTCATGGCATGGCTTCATAATGGATTTTTCTTATCTTCTGGTTTCTGTTCTCTTATTAAGGCACAATTCCCCAGAAGATTTAGAATATAGATTAAGGCCCGACTTTGCGTTCCTAAAATGACATTTCAGTTTTGCTTATTGTTGCATCTTGTGTGCAGTTACTTTCAGAACATACCAGAACCTGTTCCCGAAGCTTCCCAGACAGGAGGATGTGCATGTTAGCACAAGTTTCTCGTATCATCCTGTGTATGCAATATTTTTTCCTTTTCTATATTTTGATTGATCATGATACATTTTCATTTCCCCCACCTGTTCATGTTTTTGGCCCATATTTCGCAAATGTTATCATATGTACACCAAGCCCTATTGAGATGATGATTAGATTATGATGTACCTACCGTAATATAAATGGGTATGTTTCTGGTGACTCGTCTGTAGAAAGGAGAAAACTGAAGAATGATTCTTTTGTATAATCCTGTTGGCATGTTTGGTTTCTCATTTGAATGGAGTAGCTCTCCAGTATTTGTTCTGATGCTGATGTAAAATCTTGGTACTCGATGATTTGCTCTAGCATGCGATCCGTGTTGGTGAATTATCTGGCTAATGTGTATTAATGTTGTAGTGGGGCCTGTGTTTAGCTTTATTTTTGTCATATTCTGTAGCAAGTGAAAATAAATTATATGTGTATAGACAACAATACTATTGGGGTTGGGTCCCTACCTATGTGGGAGAACTCCCTGGAGGAGTGTGCAATAAGAAGTCGAAGTTGATAGAAGAACTCAGTTTGGAGTCCGTATCAGAAATTTTCCCAGTACACACCAGCGACATGCCACAAAGTTCAAAAAATGTACAGCAAGATTTGAAACTTTTTTGACGCATGTCAGGACTGAGAATTTGGGTTTGAGATTGTGTTTCTCGATGAGAAAGGGATATATGATTTAATTACTTGATCTAATTTTAAATACAGGTGAGAATTTTACAAGAATGTTCTGCAGTTTAAGATTTAGGGTTTGATTTTTTTTACTCGCAACATGAATTCAGAAGAGAGGTGTCCGAAGAGAACCAAAGGAGTCCACTCTGCAGGGACTGCCGGGAGGTAATAGCAGTGTTTTTGCAAAGCGAGCAGTGTTTTTGCAAAGCGAGCTACAATGGTTGAGAACGAGGTGGCATGGTTTATAATGACAGAAGATTGTTCTTGGCAACCACATCGGTTTGTCTTCGAGTTCTCAGGTTTTTTTAATGTTTGTTGTACTCTCGATTGTATTTATTTTCATTTTCTGTGAATTGTGGTAATGTGGATCGGTGGGAGAAGCTGGTGGGAGTCGGTTTATTTTTTTTATTTCAGTAGTAAAGTTTTTTGTATTGAATTCTATTGTCCTGTGATTTTTTTTCTTACGGAGTTTTTCACATAAAAATCATTGTGTTAATGCCATTTTAGTTTCAGTAGACAAAATATATGCGAACTTTAAATGCTCCAAAATAACAAATTATTTCTTACCATTTTAGTTAATGCCAAAATTATGGCCGACGTTGACAGTATTGTATTGACGGCTCACCCTCTTCACGATGATCGGGGTTCACCACTCATGCGTGTTCTTCTTTACGATACCAGTGCATGGGAACCACTCTTTCTCTTGCCTTCACTAAGTAAGTTTCGGCACAAACACTTACCAAGATACCTACGAGTTGTAAATCGTCGGCACATAATTTAATATATTTTGTTTCCTTTTGGGACTGACACCATTCTCAAAAAATGTGTCGCTACTATATGTACGTAGCCGAACTAGCGAAATACTCTTTCAAGCATGTAAGACTCTTCGATCTCGTGACAACTGATCAGGCCATGGAATGTCTCGTAGATCTTACATATGAATTCCAAACTATTTCAAAATAAATGGCATGAAGTTTCATATTAAATTAAGTAAACAAGGGTAAAAGTAAATTAAGAGTGGTCAAAAACCTTTTTTTTCTCCGAAATATAATCGAGTGCAATCCTTAGGACGGCCGATATATATCGGAGTTTCGCATCTTGCTTATTGGCCCTCCATCTGCACATCCTAGGGAGAGACTCGTCATAAACTTTTATTACGTGTAGCTCGCTTGAGAGTAAAAAAGTGCTTGTACGTAGACAACAAATAGCACATTAAAAAAAATAACAGTAACACAATATCACAATAACATTATAAGGAAGGCAGATTTACTATACATGCAAAAGAGTCATGCAGTCCAATATTGTTCTTGATCTTTCACGAGATGCAGTCCCAGCTCGCAGTAATGCCAAGATTACTAACTGCTAGAATCCTAACAGTCCTTAGTGATGTCCCCTAACACTTTGTCAACGTGTGGTGTTCCCTATCATGTGATAGCTCCTATCACTTTCGGTGATGTCCTTAGTAATTTTGTAAATTTGTAATGTCTATATAAAATTGATTATTAGTAGGACACGTGGTGGTGGTAGTGTTCTTCTGCAACCACCACATATGAAATAAATTTCTAATCAATTTTATTCTAACTAATGTTGATTTTTTATAATGGCACATCAAAAGTTGATCAGGGCTAGCTAAGATTGGGGCTAGCCCATGTTTGAGGGAAAATTACTCGGACTATCCAATTTTCCTACTCATGGGACTTTTCCAACCCCCCCCCCCCCCCCCCCCCCCCCCACCCCCCCTCCCAATCCCAAATCCCAAATTTCACTCTCATTTGTAAATTTCACTCTCTCTTTTCCAAAACCCTAGCTTTCTTCTTCTTCTTCTTCTTCTTCTTCTTCTCCTCCTCTCCATCTTCTTCTTCTCCGTCATTTCCATTCTCACATCTCCATCAAAATCCTAGTTTTCTTCTCATCTTCTTCTTCTTCTCCACCATTTCCATCACCATCTCCATCAAAATCATAATTTTCTTCTCATTCCCAATTTCGATGACACCCAAAAAATTAAATTAACCCTAAAATGCATAAAAATAAACCTTAAATACTTCTTTCCTCACAAAGAATGCATAAAAATAAACCCTAAAAATGCATATTTCACTCTATTATCAAGATTGAAATAAACCCTAACATATGTTTTTTTATTCGAAAATTTCAACTTTATGACTGCCAAGAGTGGCAGTCCTGAAAGGAACTTGCTGTACATCAAATCACTTTCAGGACTACCACAATTCCTGGCAGTCCTCAATACTTCTAGGACTGCCAGAAATTGTGGCAGTCCTGTTGTACAACAAGTCCCTTTCAGGACTGCCACAATTCCTGGCAGTCCTCAATACTTCTATGACTGCTAGAAATTGTGGCAGTCCTGATATAAACTTGCTCAACAAATCGATTTTTTCTAGAATTAGGGTTTCATCCACAATTTATTCTATTAATGAAGAAAAATTGATTAATTGATAAATATATTTGATAACCCAATTTCTTCTAGAACTAGGGTTTCATCCATAAACTAGGGTTTGGAGAGAAAAAAATATATGAGAAATTAGAATAGAGCCAAAAAAAAAAATTTGGAGAAAGATATTATTCTTGTTTTTTCTTGTTCTTTATTCTTTGTTCTTCTTTCTTCTTTCTTCTTTTTTCTTCTTGTGAAGGAGGAGGAGAGAGCAAAAAAATTAAAAGAGTTATCTTTATACCTAGAAATTAGATAGTCCTGAGTAAATTTTTCAGTAGCAAACTTATAAATAAATGAAAGTTAAGAATGGGCTGCCCTGATCAAGTTTTGATGTCAATACACATATAGCATCAAAATTAATTATGGATCATTATACAAATCAAAACTCAAAAGGGATATATGGGGATAAGCCTCTTCTCTTCTCTATACTGGTTGGCTCACATTCTAAGCGCACCAGCACAGAAAGAAGAAGAAGAAGGAGTTTCAAAGGAAGAATGGCATCAGCAGCAGTAGCCTACAGCTCTTCCATCACCTCTTCAAACAGAAGGAGAGCTCTCCAAACTTTCGCCATGCCTCCAAAAAAGAAGGTTCCTTTCTCTCCAAAGATCCCTTCTTTATTCCAAAATCTCTAGCAAAGTCGCAATCTTTTCCATCATTTTCCTCCCTCTCCTCCTCCAGGTGAACAAGTACGACCCCAACTGGAAGAAGCAGTGGTTCGGCGCGGGGATCTTCCTCGAGTCGAGCGAGGACGTCAACGTGGACGTCATGAGGAAGCTGGAGACGAAGAAGGTCCTGAGCGGCGTCGAGAAGTCCGGGCTCCTCTCGAAGGCGGAGAGGCTCGGCGTGACCCTCTCCTCCGTGGAGCGCCTCGGGCTCCTCTCCAAGGCCGAGGAGCTCGGCCTCCTCAGCCTCCTCGACTCCGTCGCGGGCTTCTCCCCCTCCGTGCTCGCCTCCTTCTCCCTCCCCCTCCTCCTCGCCGCGCTCGCCGCCGTCGTGCTCATCCCCGACGACACTCCGGCGCTCGTCGCGGCGCAGGCCGTGCTCGCCGCCGCGCTAGGCGCCGGCGGAGCGGGGCTCTTTGTTGCTTCGCTCGTGCTTGGGGGCCTTCAGGAGTCGGATTGATATATATGTGGTACTTGCTACTACTTCTTCTTCTTCTTGTTTTGTATTATAATATTATGTCTCGATACAAATATATATATATATATATACTGAGTGTTGAGTGTATTCGTAATCTTTGCAAATGTTAAATTCTACTTCCGGTACTTTTGTATGCATAGAACTGCATGCCAAGTGTTTGTGTTTGTGACTGTGCTGGAGAATCAGTGTTAGTGGTGTTTCGAGCGGAGGAGGAGCGCCAGTCCAATTTCTTGGCCAGAATAGTTTTCGGCTATGTTGCACGGATACAAATACAACACGGTACATGCACGGGCAGCCTAGGAAGCGCAAACACTTTCATAATCTCGGCCGTATCATGTATCCAATACACGTATTCGATCCCACTCCAGAATACAATAGGAAACTCTAAAAATAGATGTCATGTCCGTGTCGCCGTGTTCTTAGCATGCCGTGTCCTATCCGTGTCCGTGCAACATACAGCACGAATGGCACAGTTGCATCACCAATACATACAGCACGAATGGCACAGTTGCGTCACCAATTCTCGGAGTGCTCTTGTCAGAATAGAGAATAGAGCATAGGAGGTGAGTTTCACCCAAGCTTCACATTACCGAAATTTCAGCGGTATCGGCAGTATCGAAGGTTTTGGATCAAGTATCGGATTTTTTGGTATCGGAAAGCAAATAATTATTGATAGTTATTAAAATTTTAGAATTTTTTTTTTTGTATATTTAAGCATAATTGTAACTATTTTCTGTGTTGTTTTTTAGTAGTTTTGAAATTGAATAGAGCAGTAGTCACCCTTCCCGATTTGATTACTTGCGATAGATGAGTCTTTTTCTTTTACATGTTTTTACAACCTTACTATGCTTTTATACCCTTGTTGATTGGTCTTTTTCGTTCAATTTTCTTTACAGAATTGACTAGAATAAAGATCTCAATCGGATTGGTTTCGGTTGATAATGCAAACTATGGTTTCACCACATCAAAGTTATGGGATTTAAATCTTGTTTCCTTGCCACACACTATACTTGATAATGGAGTTAATATAATGCTGATTTTCCCCACTAGAATGTTAGGATGAAATTGGAGCTGATAAAATAGTTGAGTTTTGATAATTCATACTAAATCTGATTAGAACTCATGAGCACATTGCAATATATTCTTCCATCCATTTCAGTTAGCTTCCATGGGGGATTATGTTATATCTTTTCCTCCTGGCTTTCATAATAAATAAATAAAAACCATCTTTTGCTGCTATCAATTCCTTGATTACATCATCTATTTGCATTTGTTCACTTGGCAATTTCTTTGTGTATCAGAGTCCAACATGTTGGATCGACTCAAATTTAATTTAGTTTAGTGGTTCCTCAAATCAAGAAGTTGCAACTAGGATCTATGCTCATCTTTCACCTCTCTCACACACTATAAATAGAGGGTTAGAGGAAAAGCTCAAACACCATCAGAAAATATCCTCAATGTCTAAAGTGTAGGGTTGAACATTCGGTTAATTCGGTTAAAACAGAACCGAATATGCTAAAATCGAATTGGACCGAAAATCGAATAAGCAAAACTGAGACTGAACCGAAATAGCCCATAACAGAATCAAACCGAACCGAATTAAATCGGTTCGGTTTTCGGTTTATTTGCGCTTTTTTTCTGTTTATATATATATATATATATATATATATATATATATATATATATATAGAGAGAGAGAGAGAGAGAGAGAGAGAGAGAGAATAAGGGAGGTGAGGTGTCACCTTACGGGTGGTGGCTATGTGTCAACCCCCCTCATGCTATCATCAGGGACGGCCCTGGGGCCATGCTAAAAGTGTGGACGCACAGGGCCTCCAATTTTTGGGGGCCTCAAAAAAAATATTATGATAAGTTTTGTAATCTTGTAATTTAAGTTATCACATTTCTTTCTCAATCCCTACTCTAGATCCGTCCAAGACCTCGACTCTCATAATCATATTTATAATCATAAAAAACTTTTACGGTTTCTAAAAAATCTTTGCTCTGTCTGATGTGTTGTCTATCATCTCTAAGACGTTCAATTGCTATTGTGTTTCTAAAGATCCCTCAATGAAGGAGCTCTTTATCTTGCATCAAGTGACTCAGGTCTTAGATGCCCTCAATTGTGTGATTACATATTACTTCTTATTTGGGTATTGATCATTATTCATTTTATTATATGTTCTCATCAACAAAAGAATTTGAGTCTAAATTTTGACGATTTAACAGTCAGTACGTTTTATATCTAAAACATCTTTATTATACTATGCAATGTGCTTGAATATAGATAATTTGAGCTTTGGTTATTTTGTCTAGTAACTACCTATAAATTCAGTTATAATATACAATCAAAAGCATCTCCAAAGATTTTGATAAAGACAAAGAATAATACATTTAAAAAATATGAATAAATAAATTTAGGACCACATTTTGATATTCGCACAGGGCCTTCAATTATTCAGGACCGGTCCTGGCTATCATCATGTTTCGAAAAGTGTACAAGTGTATGATGATAGTATTGGGAGGTGACACATAGCAACCTCACCGTGAGGTGGCACCTTACCCCTCTCTCTCTCTCTCTCTCTCTCTCTCTCTCTCTCTCTATATATATATATATATATATATATATATATATATATATATATAAACTAAATTTCTTATTCGGTTTTCGGTTTTGGACCGAAACCCAAAACCGAATAAGAAAGTATTTTTAAAACCGAAACCGAATTGAATTTTTTTTTAAACCGTACCGAATCTCTTATTCGGTTCGGTTCGATCTTCGGTCCAAAACCGAATAATGCTCACCCCTATCTAAGTGTGTGTATAGAAAGCAAGCTACATCGGTGGTCCGGTGTTCTTCCTGGACTTGAGGTTCGACAAGCAAGAGAATCTTGGTGATATCTCTCCAATTTGTAATTCTTGACTATTATTAATGAATAATGCTATTTGTCCCTCCAAATTATATCTCTAAACCGTCCCTCCTTACATGGCAGCTGGCGTGGCATGTTGATGTGGCAGCTGACGTGGCAAGTTTTAAAATTAAAATTAACATTAAAATTAAGGCTTAATTGCACTTTGCTACCCTCAACTATTCCGCCTTTTTAACTTGATACCATAAACTTTTTTTCGTAACAAATTGGTACCTCAACTATTATTTTTTTTCAACTTGATACCTAATTTTTCAAAAATTCCGAAAATGCCCTTCCCTCTTCCTTCCCTCCACCCCCTTCCCCACTCCGGCCACCCCCCCTGCTAGCTCTGGCCGCCCCACCCCCCCCCCCTGCTAGCTCCGCCCCCCCCCCCCCCCCACCCCCCCCCCCTGCTACCTTCGGCCACCCCCTGCCCCGCCTCCCGCCCCGCCCTCCCTCCCCAGCCCCCTCCTCCCGTGCTGCCGGCCTAGGGGAGAGGCGGGGGCGGGCGGGCGGCCGGAGTGAGCAGGGGGGGGGGGGGAGGGGGGGCGGAGCTAGCAGGGGGGGGGGCGGCCGGAGTGAGCAGGGGGGGCGGCCGGAGCGTGCAGGGGGGGAGGGTTAGGGGTCGGGGTAGGGGCATTTTAGTCCAAAATAACATCTGGGTACCAAATTGTTACAAAAAATAGTTTAGGGTACAAAGTTGAAAAATGGTAATAGTTGAGGGTAGCAAAGTACAATTAAGCCTAAAATTAATGTTAACATTAATATTAAAATTAATATTAACAATAATATTAATATTAACATTAATATTAATATTAACATTAACGTTAATTGATATTAATATTAATATTAAATTAACATTAATATTAACATTAATATTAACATTAAATTAACATGGACAAAATTGGGTAATTAACTATTTGGGTTAAAATTTTCCATGTCATCGACCATGTCAGATGACACATAATATTATTTAACATGCCACGTCAGCTGCTACATAAGGAGGGATGTATTGGAGGGACAATTTGAAGATACTAATAGCATTACTCATTATTAATATAGTTCTCTCTCCCGTAGATTTTTTTTTCGTTTTTTCCCCCTAAGGATTTTCCTCATAGATCTTGATGATGTGCTTGTAAATACATATGGTTTGCTTGTGATTACTTGTGGTCGTTTTGTTTCTTACTATAGTTGTGATCTACAACTGTTTGTATTTTAGAAGCTTTTTCTAACACATCATTAAGCACAGAAGCATTCATGAATATTCCCTCCTTTTCTTACATATGCTTTGCGTGTTGCATGCACTCTATGAACTCAAATAAAACACCATAAAAAATGTTCAAGTGACCATTAATTAAGTAAAGATGTGAAATTCTCTACTTTCGACCAATTGTATTATTCATCGGAGCAGGAAGCAAGGTGCAATTTTAACCACAATTACTGCTCTAAATCTTGAATGTTATGGATCAGATGCAAAGATAACAAATTCAAAAGTAGGGGCAAGTTCTCTAGTGATTGATGTTGGAGTTTTAACCTAAGTTGCAAGGAGGAAACCATAGAATTAAACAACAAAGAACAAAGAGATACGAGCAAGGGATTCGAGATACGTTACACAACTAATGTTGTCCTTGGTATAGATTTCATTCCCACAATCATTTCGTTCCCACAATCGTGCATCTGGGATGATGGCGATCTACTTTCGAGATACAACGAATCCAACATTCCGCGACACTGTATATCCGGTGCAACCGATCACTAAGCCTTCCAACGACCCGCAACGTCGTGAATCCGGGGGCCAATCACCAAGCCAACGACCCGCGACGCCAAGGGAGGAACCAAAAATTTGAAGTAGCGTGGACTGAGATGGGTTGGGATAGGCTGAGGTGTGGATTGACTCATGAAAAAAAAAAAAAAAAAAAAAAAACCAAAAATATGATAAGAAAACAAAACAAAAATTGGGATGGGTTGGAGCCCACCCCAGCCCAAGGATAGTTCCGTCTTGTGCGACACTGTGACACCGTGCACCCGATGATGAATCCAGCGACTGATCATCACGCGTTGTCCTAAAAAAAGATGGACGGAGAAGAGGAGTATTTTGGTTATAGAAAGACCAGTACTCGAACATCCGCTCCAGGTTAGATGGTAATCAATAAAGTAGATTTAGCACTTCAAACAAAGGAGAGTGTTCTCATATCCGATGTGGTGGGACTAAAATATTTTTAATTGAATTATATAGACAACTAGATGTTCCTCCAAACAACCAACACAACTAACAATTGCTCTGCTCCCAGTCTTTTGTACCACTTGTTGAAGATTATTCACATCGAATATCTTCATTGTTTGTTATGGAGTTCACCCAATGCACTCCATATTTTCCTAAATATATCCAATCTGCCCAATAAACCTTCTCAAAAAGTTCACCCAATACACAGTTTGCAGCAAACGAGAGTGATGGTACCTGTGAGAAAACTTTGCTTCATGACCACAGTTATCCGTATCGGCGATACCGATACGGATTGGCACGTTCCGGTCTAATAACGATCGATACCGACACTGGGATGACCTGGAAACTAACTAATTCTTCAATATGGAAGGGGAAAAAAAATGCTTGACTGCATATTTTCTCAAGAAAGATCCTGAACTAGCTTCCAGAAAAGTAAGGACCATTGATGCTTACTGGTGGGTCAAATTGATGTAACCATGTCTTGATTCGATGACAAACTACCACTTCCCATTCTCGCAAAACCAGCTGTCTCTTGCCACTGGGAGGCTAAGGTAGACGCAAATATAGATGATGGAGCAATACTTGGAACTTACTAGCCCCACTAGGAAAACAAAAAACTAAAACTAAAAAGGAAATAATAGATTCCTGCAAAAGGAAATTAGGCAAAGCATGAAGTGATGGGGACTATTACAATTTTTTTTAAATTGTCATTTTTTGATACCTAAAATATTTTTTTTTTTAAATGTTAGAGGACAACACAATTTCAATGACCCCAACTTTTATTTCATCTTCCTCTCACACACCTTCTTTTTCATCTTGCAACGCCTTCTTTTCCTCTTTAGATTATAGGAGTTTAGAAGCCTCTTTAGATTATAGGAGTTTAAAAGTTTCAGAAATCGTGACAGTCGGATTGGAGATGATAAAAGATTGCCATAATTCTGGCACTAGGTTTGACAGTCCTAAGACCGAGTTTTCTATCTTATTACTGCTAGAATTCTGACAGTCCTATCCTAATTGTAGTTAGAACTGTCAGAATCCTTGTAGTCATTCCTCGTCTCCAACCCAACTGTTATTTTCAAACCCCCTATGATGGGGTTCAAAACCACTAATAGTTGTGTTCGAAGAAGAAAATTCACTAATAATGGTCTTCGAAAAAGGAAGATGTTGCAAGAAGCAGAATTTGAATGTTTGAAATGGTATTGCCCCTAACAAATTGTGTTGTCACATGACACTTACACAACTTAAGAGTGATGTTACCTACCACTAAAGAGTAATGTCCCGTATCAATTAATAACCCCAATCACTTTGGACGCTACTATTGTGCCCGCGGTCTCACAGACCGTTGCCTATGACCGCATGCCACGTGTCACCGTCACATTGGCAGAGATTCTAGTGGTGAGCCAATAGGATTCGGCCACGTGTCCCGCAGGCTGTGACTGCGGACAAAATATCATTTTCCGATCACTTCAGTGTTACCCTTACTAATTTCCCTTCAAAATCTATCACCCATAGCTTACTTGTAATCAATCAGCAAGATTTCATATATTACTCAAAAAACAAAAAAAAATGTAACTTGTGATGTAGGATCAAAATCAACTTGAAATACAAACAAGGGAAACCAACATACCAACATGACAAAAAAGAGAGAGACACCAACCTGAACATGAGAAGATACCTAAAATACAATACCGCATATCATTACAACCGCGCAAACGCTGCAGTCCATGAAGGCAGCACTGCTGGCTTTCTGCAACACCATAACAGCCTCCAACATCTTACCAATGTCCCAACCCTCTCCATCTTGTCCGGTCCTCCTTGCTTCCTCTTCCAAATGCACGCCCCCTCGATTTATCAAGAGGCGCCCAAAGACGACAGTTGCATCGGTTAGCAACACCAGGAAGAGCGGCCTGAAGCTGAAGAAGCTTCCCATGCCGAGATGGTATGAGAAAACTACCAACAGGGCTGCCACGATCGCGCAAAGCATACGTATGTCCTCTGAAGCAGAGATGGAGCTACTGATCTCGTTGGGAGTGAAGCTAATCAAGCTCGTCTTTGTTGCAACCGCTCGTGCAGGTGGAGCTGCACCGCGCACCGCATCTGATGATCTATGAGCCACAGCAGTAGGCGAGGGTTCTGCATTCCTGTTATTGTCTGCTTCACGCTCGAGTGATTTGTTGCTTGGTACATGTTTAGAGATTTCATTTTCGGCCTCCATGTTGGGGAATCCCGCACTCGTCTGATTTTTTGGCAATATTTCTGCATTCTTCTCTTTCAGGAACGTTTCTACTCTATCATAGTTCTCCGTTGCACTGCTAGTGGTTTGATCATCGGCTTGTATCTTGGGTGGTGTGGCAACCTCCTCTGGACATTTCAAAAGGGTTTCAATTAGTAATTGCAAGAGCAAGATGATTATTGTAAGAAATGTTCGTGTACACTGTATATACAGATTGCTAGGTACAGGAAGGACTCGTTGGAGACATTCATGTTTTGGTGTAGTTGCCACGGCTGAACTTGTTGATAATAAGTAACTTACAAAAAAAAAATTTAACACAGTATAAATTAAGTTTACAATACCTAGGCTGTCTATTACTCAATGCAATTTAGTGTCATAATTATTAGCCAATAGATTATGTTGATTACTAGGGACACTACGAAATGTAAGAGGGCTATCACACGATAGGGGGTAACACTTAAGTGAGAAATTGTTAGGGGCAATACACAATTTTTTAGAGCATCCACAATAGATAGAGCTCAACAGTACAGCTTGAGGCCCAAATTTACAATAAAAAAAAATCTAGAATGGGTTACGTTTCTATGGGAATAGTACAAAACGATTCAACAACATAAAATGGCCTTTGGTGGCAAAGGTCAAAAATTATGTGGTCAAAAAATAATGTGAAATCTAGAATCGAGAAATTGGGACTCCAAATTGAGCTTTACTATTCTACAAAGTGAGTTCCTACATTCTGAATGTAAAAATTCTCAGCTAGCTCTTGTGGCTGGTACGGGACCATCATGGGACTCTAATTTAACCTTACTATTCTAAAAATGAGCTCCTACATTCTGAATCTAGAATATAGAAATTTGGATGAGCCTTACTATTGATCCTCTTAGGGGGCAACACCCAAACATAAGTCTTTTCTTTCCTCTTCTTCTAACTAATTTGTTCTTTCCTCTTCCTCTTGCAACCCCAATCAGGTATGGCACGTACCGAGACTACTTCACAAGCAATATAAATCTCCTTCATTTGAAATAGGCATCGTAGCATGGTTTAAAGTATCGGCCGATGCCGACACGGTTTGGCATGTCCCGATCCGATACCGACCGATACCCGATACTGACCGATGGCGACACTGGGGGCCTCTTTTCCAGTCAATTCGGCAAAGAAAATTAAACGAAAAAGACAAATCGGCAAGGGTTTAAAGCATAATAAGATTGTAAAGCATGTAAAAGAAGAAAATCAATCTATTGTATGTAAACCAATCAGTAAGGGTGACTACTACTTCATTTTATTTCAAAACTACTACTAAGAAATAACACTGAAAATATTTAAAATTATGCCTAAATGTATAAAATATGTCGTTAAATATAGAAAAATTATTAATAATTATTTGTTTTTCGATACCAAAAAAATCCGATACTCCGATCCGAAACCGTCGATACTACCTATATCGCCGATACCAATACTCATAGGAATAGTCCGATACCGATATTGTGAACCTTGCATCGTAGGTTCTAGAGTTTTCCAAATGTAGAAGGCAACACACCAATTGTTAGGATTTTTTTTCTTATTGATTCTTAGATTTCATAATTAAGTAATATATAGTCCAAATTGGGACTATTTCTGAAATTTTGAACTCGATTATTGGGATTTCGAAGCTTCAGAAATAGGGACAGTCCCGTTGGGGACCACGCAGTCCTAACAATAGTTGTGATGCCCCCCTAACATTTTTAAAATGATATTATGGACATGAAAATTTTGACAAATTTGTGACGGCACCTATCAAATTATGTACTGCCCTTAGTAATCCCATAGATTATTGGTTTAGATTTTACTTTGCAATCATTAACCATAGGAAGATGAATATGTACCTTTGAATATGAAACAAGTAAGAAAGGAAATTATATTCAACCATGCTCCCATATATTTTATGTTCATCTGGAAATAGAATTAAAAGATCGTAAAGGCTCCTCCTTTTGTATGTTACAAAGACATTAGAATTTGTATTTAACCTAAATTGCGAATAATTTCCAAATTTATGCATAGAACTGAATTGTGCAATTTTATTTATAAAAAAAAAGAGAGTATATTATTACAATCTCATTATCGATTCGACCAATTAAACGAAATTGTGAAAAAGTTGGTTTCTTTGATTCTGGGAATCTAATCTAAAGAAATATTGGGGGAGGGTTAGGGATTTGGGAGCTCCGTTACCAGCGGCGGTGGATGGAGGAGTTGGCGGTGGCAGTGGCAGATCGTCGTTCCGGAAGGACCGGCTCTGTCCGGTGATGAACGCGAGGCGGTCTCCGCCTCGCGCCACCAGCCTCCTCCGCCGAGCTTCTCGAGATTCCTTCGCATCCGCCATTCCTCTCTCTCTCTCTCTCCTTACTTTTTTTTTCTTTTAGGAGGGATCTAAAATTATACACAGGTTATTATTTTTTTCGTATTTTATTTGTGCACCGATTTACTTTCCTAGCCCATATAATGCGGAGGGAGGCCAGCTAGTAAAGGAATTTTTTTCCTTCAGAAAAAAAAATTGTGAGAAATATATTACATCTACAAATGTTAAAGGAAATTGCAATTTTTCGATTTTTAAGGTGGATTACCAAAAGGGTGCGGCTATCCGCACCCCCACCAATTACTTAGCACACTCCAAAAATTTTTTTTCCTATTATACCCCTCCCCACAGTTGCTTAGCACACCTCCCATTTTCCCTTCCGACCCCTCCTCCTCCTCCTCCTCCCGCCGACACTCCTCCTCCACCCGACCTGTCACGTCCCAGAACCAGAATACTGGAGAGCGGGGGCAGACATAGCCAGCTACGTATATGAAATGGAATCCATCTCGCTATACGGTCACGGCTGTCTAGATACATGAGGGTTTATCTACAAGCCAACAGTCTCTTACGGTCATGAACAAGCCTAGTGTCTCAATCACAAGCAAGTAAGTAAATGTTACAATATGTATGATCATTAAATATACAATAGTAAGGCGTCCCAAACATTACATATTCAGCTGATCATGAAGCTAGTCATTACAAAATGTTAGGACTAGCAAGAGTTTAGTCATACATGATCAACCCTAGGATCTGTTAATCATGTTACAGTCCGTAGGCAGACAGTAAGTAAATACAATCGAGCTAAACAGGTGCTCGTCGGCTAAACGCCTCAAAAGAATATTTTTACAATAGAGTGGGAGAGCCAAAAATAACCCACTCGTTGCCAGGATTCCTTCTAGTGTTCACCATCTGGCAGGAATGTTGGTAGATCCTTGGTAGCTGCTCCGAAATCTGGCCACACAAAACCAGCTGGGTCAGACCCCAGAAAGAGCAAGTGCCACAAAGGAGGCTTCATTTAAGAACTAAAACCAGCAATCAGCACAGGAATATAAATATAAATAAAATAAGGACTGGAATAAAAGGAAACATATCAGGATGATATACGACGAGATAACCATGGAACTATTCAGATAGCCAGGTTACAACCCGTAAACCAAACAAGGACCGGGGTTGTAACCCTTCGTCTGAACGGAGCTTAGTTTCTCACCATTTATCGGTAAAAATAAACACAGGCACTCAAGTCGTGCAACAATCTGGAACAGGATCAGGGTAAGACTAGACTGGTTAGACTTCATCCAATCATTTCACGGCCAAGCAAGAACTACGGCTTGATACTTTAACTAACTAGGGTTGTCACAAGCCTAATTACTAACAAGATGCAGTAAGATTATTCCACAGCCACAAGCCCTGCAGACCATCCAGGCTACCCAGGTCGAAAGATTAGGGTTGAATTCAGGTGGGTACATCGTCCAGGAAACGCATGTACCCTTAAGTAGCTTAAAGGGTGCAACACATGACAGTGTGCTGGAAATGTGCCCTACTCGACGGCAGGCTACAGATCCCAAGCGCGCCCAGGTAACGGGATTGCATGTAGCTGGAAAATCTCTTCATGACTAATGTATTAATCTAGTTGTTAACCTTAGTCCATTTTAGTAGGTACTCCTGACCGTGGTACTCAGGAGTCCCCTCCTAGACATGATGCAAGACAGGACTGGATTATTTGTACAAGCACAATCGTCCACGGTGTCCAGGATATTCATACAGGTCATGTCATGTCAGGTAGCCGTCGCAACAGCTCATCAAGATATAACATGTCAGGTTTATCATGTCAAGTGTACTTGTCAGGAGTGTGCCACGACGGGCCACTATCAGGTCATGTCAGGTCATTATGTCAGGAGTGCACCACTACGGGTCACTATCGTGTCATGCTCAGGTATCATTTCCAAACATATTAAACAAATCCATGATTATCAAGTTCAGGACAAAAGGCGTAAGGATATAAAATGGACGTTAAATATCTAATAAAATATCAATATACAGGGCTATAGAAGATCAAGGGTAATCAGGCTACGCTCAAGCCAGGCTACGCTCAGGCTAGCGTACGCCCAGGTCTGCGTACCAAAGGATCCATACACTTCCAATGGGAAGCGTATGCAAGGGTCAGCGTACACAAGGGCACGCTCAAGCTACAGGTCAGCGTATGCTCAAGCTAGCGTAGGAAAGGGGCCAGCGTACGCCTTGCTCGCTTAAGCTAGCGTACCAAGGCTAGAGGGACAAGAACAAGCTACACTATTTACAGGCAATTATACTAGGCAATCAATCAATCATGCAAGCAAGGAATTGATGGCATGAGGCATAAGAAAGATATTATACCTCACGAGTCAAACAAGTCGGGATATCGTGATCGAATATCATCCTCACGCTCCCACGTTGACTCCCCCAAAGAGTGATGACCCCAAGCAACTCGGACTAACTTGATAGTCTTGTTCTTGAGAATCTTCTCTCTTCGATCCAATATAGACACGGGCCTCTCCTCATACGAAAGGTTGGTACCAACAACCAATTCCGAATGATCCAGGATATGGCTCGGGTCCGGGATGTACCGTCGTAATTGGGATACATGGAACACGTCATGCACCTCGCTTAGCGACGGTGGAAGAGCGAGACGATAGGATACATCTCCTACTCGCTCCAGAATGTCAAACGGTCCTATATACCTAGGACTAAGCTTGCCCCGTACGCCGAAACGAATGACGCCACGGTTAGGCGAAATCCTCAGGAATACATGATCGCCGACCGAGAACTCGAGAGGACGCCGATGAGAATCGGCCCAATGGCGCTGGCGATCTTGGGCAACTCGAAGGTGATCTTTGACTCGCCTGACTACTTCAACTGTCTGGGCAATCATTTCTGGACCAAGCATCTGCCTCTCTCCAACATCATCCCAGGCTAACGGGGATCTGCACTTCCTGCCATACAGTGTCTCGAACGGTGCCATCTGGATACTGGCCTGGAAACTATTGTTGTATGAGAATTCCACCAGGTGCAAATGATCTTCCCATGAACCACCGAAGTCAAGTGTGCAAGACCGCAACATGTCTTCAAGAGTCTGGATCGTGCGCTCCGACTGGCCATCTGTCTGCGGGTGATATGCTGAACTGAACTGGAGATGAGTTCCCAAACTCTCCTGCAAGCTACGCCAAAAGTGCGACGTAAACCTTGAATCTCTGTTCGAGGTGATACTGACTGGTACTCCGTACAATCTGACAATCTGCTTGAGGTACATCTCCGCTAGCTGAGCCGTCGACTGACCAACTCTAAACGGGAGAAAGTGCGCTACCTTGGTAAGCCTATCCACAATGACCCAAATAGCATCTCTACTAGCTAGGAATCTAGGTAATCCAATTACGAAATCCATGGTCACATGCTCCCACTTCCATTCTGGAATCGGTAAGGGCTGAAGAAGTCCAGCCGGTCTCTGATGTTCGGCCTTAACCTGTTGGCAAACCAAACACCGAGAGACAAACCGAGCTATCTCTCGCTTCATGCCATTCCACCAGAAGTGCTGACGGATATCACGGTACATCCTCGTACTGCCAGGATGGATGGAATACTGAGAACTGTGCGCCTCTGACATGATCTCCTGTCTGATATCTCCACTGGGTACACAAAGATGCCTACCATGCCTAAGTGTACCATCCTCATGAATACATAACTCTGGTCTTCGTCCTGTCTCACACTCTGCTCTGAGTCGCTGAAGCTTGGAATCTGTCGACTGCGCCATCCGGATCCTCTCGACTATAGTAGACTGAACCTGCATGCTGGCCATCAACGCCACACTGGAAGGGAGAACAACTTCAATACCCATCTTCTGAAGATCTGCTAACAGCTCTGGTTGCGCTGTTAGAAAATAAGCTCCGGCTCTTCTGCTCAATGCATCTGCTACGACATTGGCCTTCCCAGGATGATACTGCAAGCTGACATCATAATCCACAAGAAGCTCCAGCCACCTCCTCTGACGCATGTTAAGATCCTTCTGGGTGAAAACATACTTCAGGCTCTTGTGGTCGGTGAAAATCTCCACCCTATCTCCGTACAAGTAGTGCCTCCACAACTTAAGTGCAAACACCACTGCTGCCAGCTCCAAGTCATGGATTGGGTAATTCCTCTCATGATTACGAAGTTGTCGTGACGCATAAGCTATTACCTTTCCATGCTGCATCAGAACACATCCTAAACCTCTGCCTGAAGCATCACAATACACTGAGAATCCTCCGGTTCCATCTGGAAGCGTGAGAATAGGAGCTGTTATCAATCCTCGCTTCAACTGCTCAAAAGAACTCTGACACTCTGCTGTCCAAGCAAACTGTGCATCCTTGCGGGTCAACTGGGTCAATGGTGCTGAAATTTGAGCAAAATCTGAAACAAACCGCCGGTAGTAGCCGGCCAATCCGAGGAAACTGCGAACTTCTGCAACTGTGCTGGACACTGGCCATGACTCAATAGCCACAATCTTCTGGGGATCCACTTCTACTCCTCCTCTGGTGATGATATGACCCAAGTACGAAATGCGATCGAGCCAGAACTCGCATTTACTAAACTTGGCATATAACTGGTGCTCCCTGAGAGTCTGAAGAACTATACGGAGATGCTGTTCATGCTCCGCCTCACTCTTGCTGTAGACCAGAATGTCATCCAAGAACACGATCATAAACTGATCCAAGTAAGGCATGAAGATGCGATTCATGAGGTCCATGAATACTGCCGGCGCGTTGGTTGCTCCAAAAGGCATAATAAGGAACTCTCAATGCCCATATCTCGATCTAAAAGCTGTCTTCGGGATGTCCTGCTCTCTGACTCTGATCTGGTGATATCCTGAGCGCAAGTCAATCTTCGAGAATACTGATGCCCCCTTGAGTTGATCAAACAAGTCATCTATCCTCGGAAGAGGATATCTGTTCTTGATTGTCACTGAGTTCAAGGTACGATAATCAATACATAACCTGGACGTACCATCCTTCTTTTTCACAAGAAGCATCGGGGCTCCCCAAGGCGATCCACTAGCACGAATGAATCCCTTCGTTCTGAGTTCTTCAATCATCTTGTACAAGATCTCCAATTCTGATGGCGCCATCCTGTAGACTCTCTCTGATACTGGGGCTGTCCCGGGAATTAAGTCTATAGTGAACTCGATCTCCCGCTCCGGAGGCATACCTGAAAGTTCTTCTGGGAAAACATCTGGAAACTCATCCACTATCCTGGGCAACTGAACTGCTGCTACTGCCATCCGCAATGCTGGAGGAGAAGGCTCAACTGCGCCTCGAGAGAAAGAAAACTTCGGCTCTCCTGGAATACTAAAAACAACCCTATCAATATGGCAGTCTATTCTAGCATACTGGTTCCTCAACCAATCCATCCCTAAGACCACATCATAATCGGCCATCGGGAATTCTATCAATCTAGCAGGGAATTCCCTACCGCTAACTACGATCCGACACGAGGAAAACACTCTATCTACTCCCACAAGTCCGTTACCAGTAAGTATATTAAGCCTTACTGATAATAACTCGGGCTCCAATCCTACCCGTATCGCGAATCGTGCAGACATAAATGAATGCGATGCACCAGAATCAAATAAAGCTGAAGCTGGAAAGGAGTTGACGAGAATAGTACCTGCCACTATCTCACCTGGTGCCAACTCTTCCTCCATGGTCAACATCATAGCCTGACCGTGCCCTCGGGGTGCTGGTCCCCTCTGCTGAAATCCTCGCTGCCTATTCTGACTCAAGGCCTGGGCTTGAGTATACTGCTGGGGTTGTTGCTGCTGGAATACATGGGACTGAGGCGGCAAGGGCCTCGGCAATGGATACTGCTGCTGCTGCTGCTGGACCGGTGCGGGTCCTCTCACCGAAGAACTAGAAAGGTTGGACGAGGATGAACCACCCCTGTTCGGGCAGGATCCAACCCTATGGTCTGGTGCTCTACAAGCTAGACACAATCCCTGTGCCCTGCGACATTCTGCCACCACATGGCCTGGCTTCCCACAATAAGAACAACCCACTGCGGAAGATTGCTTCTGCTTCTGCTGCTGCTGAGGGTGCGTCGGAGTTGAATGCTGAACCGACGTTACTGAGGCCGCTCGCCTCGGAGCTCCAATAGTCAAAGCCCTGGCTGCCGGGACTGGTGCTGAAGACTGATTCATCTGGCCGTGAGATCTCTTCCGACCTCCGGTCCTGTCCACAATCCTCTGGGAGGTATACTCATGCCTCCGGGCTGCTCTCAAGACCGCATCAAAAGTCTGATGCTCAAACTGCTCAACTGCCAACAAGATCTCCAGGTGAAGTCCCTGCTGGAACCGCTGGACTCTATCATACTCGGTTGCCACCAAGGTGGGAGCAAACCGACTGAGTCTGGAAAACTCGACCGCATACCCGTCGACCGTCCTGCCTCCTTGCTTCAGATTTGTGAACCTCGTCTGTAGATCGTACCGAGCTACAGCATCAAAATACTTGGTCTGGAATCTCTTCCGGAATACTGCCCAAGCAATGGGGGCTGCTAACCCAACGGCCTGCGCTGCCCACCAGCTGCGGGCAAGATCTAACAACTGCAGGCGCACCACGGCTACCTTCTCGTTCTCTGGGGTCCTGGCTGCTTCTAGAATCACTTCTGTGTCCTGAAGCCATGCATCTGCCGCGATAGCATCTTCACTACCGTCGAAGAATGGAGGGTTCAAGCGCTTGAAGCTGTTGGCCGCGCTGTTACCCTGATGACCACCCCGGGTCAAAGCATCCGTCACTGCCTGGTGCAAGGCATCTCCACGACGATCTTGAGAAGCTATCAAGGTCCTGACGAGCCCTACCAAAGTGCCATCATCAGGCTCGACAGGCTGAACTGGCTGGACTGGTGGTTCTCCGTCAGAAGGCACGACTCTGGAGGCTACTCCAGAATGCTGGGCTTGATCTCCAGGTTGCTGCTGGTCCGCGGGAGGTGCTCCGCCTTGCTGATCGGCCGGGTCAGGTACTATGCCGCTGAAGAAGACGACATAGGAAACAATAAGGAAGGACCAGGACAGAGAAACGATACAAGCATATGATCAGGACAAGAATTCCAGGGATTCAGAAGATATGAGCAGAGATCAAGGACGAATACTGATTGAGACATCTATTCGGTAAACCCTCACATATCTTGATTTACAAGACCTGTATGGGCCACCACTTAAACCATGTCACGCCCAGAACCAGAATACTGGAGAGCGGGGGCAGACATAGCCAGCTACGTATATTGAAATGGATTCCATCTCGCTATACGGTCACGGCTGTCTAGGATACATGAGGGTTTACTACAAGCCAACAGTCCCCTATGGTCATGAACAAGCCTAGTGTCTCAATCACAAGCAAGTAAGTAAATGTTGCAAGATGTATGATCATTAAATATACAATAGTAAGGCGTCCCAAACATTACATATTCAGCTGATCATGAAGCTAGTCGTTACAAAATGTTAGGACTAGCAAGAGTTTAGTCATACATGATCAACCCTAGGATCTGTTAATCATATTACAGTCCGTAGGCAGACAGTAAGTAAATACAATCGAGCTAAACAGGTGCTCGTCGGCTAAACGCCTCAAAAGAATATTTTTACAATAGAGTGGGGAGAGCCAAAAATAACCCACTCGTTGCCAGGGTTCCGTCTAGTGGTCACCATCTGGCTGGAAGGCCGGTAGATCCTCTGGAGCTGCTCCGAAATCTGGCCATACAAAACCAGCTGGGTCAGATCCCAGAAAGAGCAAGTGCCACAAAGGAGGCTTCACTTAAGAACTAAAACCAGCAATCAGCACAGGAATATAAATATAAATAAAATAAGGACTGGAATAAAAGGAAACATATCAGGATGATATACGACGAGATAACCATGGAACTATTCAGATAGCCAGGTTACAACCCGTAAACCAAAATAAGGACCGGGGTTGTAACCCTTCGTCTGAACGGAGCTTGGTTTCTCACCATTTATCGGTAAAATAAATACAAGCATTCTGGTCATTCAATAATCTGGAACAGGATCAGGGCAAGACTAGACTGGTTAGACTCCATCCAATCACTTCACGGCCAAGCAAGAATTACGGCTTGATACTTTAACTAACTAGGGTTGTCACAAGCCTAATTACTAACAAGATGCAGCAAGATTATTCTACAGCCACAAGCCCTACAGTCCATCCAGGTTACCCAGGTCGAAATTAGGGGTTGAATTCAGGTGGGTACACCGTCCAGAAAATGTATGTACCCTTAAGTAGCTTGAAAGGTGCAACACATGACAGTGTGCTGGAAATGTGCCCTACTCGACGGCAGGCTACAGATCCCAGGCGCGCCCAGGTAACGGGATTGCCTGTAGCTGAAAAATCTCTTTATAACTAATGTGTTAATCTAGTTATTAACCTTAGTCCATTTCAATAGGTACTCCTGACCTGAGTACCTGAGTACCACGGTCAGGAGCTCCTGAGTACCACGGTCATAGGACAACTTATGCATAAGTGATGGGGATATGTTTTCTCGGACGGTACCCCGGGACGTTAGGGCGACCGATCCGACCTAGGAGAAAACATTGGCGTGCCAGTAGGGGCACGGGTTCTGCGAGGCATCCTTTGGGGCTAGCTACCTTCTCTGGAGTCATCGCATTACCAATGAAGACCTATATGGCAACGTCCGTATGGTTAAACACTAGTGACCATGTAGTCAGGATGCATGCTAATGAATGTCTTATGCAGGCAGAGTAAGTATATCTGCTAACCTGTATTTGATGCAGGTATGAGGGAGTCGGCTATCGGTAAGAAATCACTTAAATGTGATAATTCAATATATGTGTTGGTTTAACTTGCATGCTTACGTTCCAAATAAGTTTGATGATGCTGTATGTAGCCTTTCAGTATGAGATCCTGCTTAACATGTTAAGTCAGTATGCTAAGAAAGATGCCTTGCTAATCATTGCTCAAACACAACATACATGCTAAGTGATGCTTGAAGTGAGAACTGTCATAATGTTTAAGATGTTAATGTTAACGATGCCTCAATGATGCCTTTTCATGATAACACCTAGTATACCTCAATGATGCCTTTGCATGATAACACCAAGAATGCTAAAAAGATATGTCCACATGAATGCTACAAAGAATATGTTTACATGCTTCACTATGATTATTGCCCATGAACTGTAAACTGATGCTAGGCCCCAAGTAGAAAGACCATTCTAATAAATGTTTGCTTAAATGATCATTTTAAATGTTGGTTTATGCAAGTGGGTTGGATTCTACTCGCCAGTGCATAGATATTGTGCTGACCCACGTTTTGTGGGCAGGTACTCTTGCTTGGAATATTCTACACACGAAGATTGGCTTGATTGGTTCCGCGGCATCGAAGATTTGTTGGGCATACAGAAGCTCTCCTTGTACAAGATGATGTCTTCTGTTTATAAAGGACATAATGTATGGAACATTATAATCAGCTGTACCAGTGAGATTGTAAGCCAAGTCGGTATATCGAGTTGTAATCCATTGTATCCAAATATCAAATGTAAGCTGTATAGCATTGTTCAGTTGGTTTCCAATGTAAAAAGAGATGTACTGAAATCATTGTACTTCAATACAAGTCTTGTACTCTTCTTCAATTATCAATAAAGAGAATAAAGTTCTATATATCTCTGTGTGGCTTCAAGTTACTCTTTTTCTCTGCTGCTATAAAGAAGTGATGTACTTCTATTCAATGAGAAAGATTGTCCTCACTAACTTTAATTTGTCTGCTTCTGCCGCTGCGATGTGTTTCTAATTGAAGATAATCGATTATGTACCATCTTTGCCTAGTACAAGTGCAATACCAGACTTGTACGGCATCACGTCCAAGCGAGGACGATCGATTCCAAGAGATAAAATATGTGAAGATATGACTCTACGAATCGGGGCGTGACAAATTGGTATCAGAGCACGGCTTTACGTCCTTGGTCTCTTCTTTGATTCATTTCAAATCAAAGTTGCATCGATGATTGACTAAAGTTGCTTCCGCGATCACTCAACGTTGCTTCCGTGATTACATCAAAGATTGCTTCCGCGATTATGCTATTGTTGTCCGATAATCATCCTTATGTTATCTGTGCTTGAAAGTTTATTGACCCTCTTGACTGCTCACTGGATGTTCCATACAATAAGTCTATATACATTGTGATGCCCCTAAATGAATGATTGTTGTTGGTTTGGACACAAATAACCTAACAATGACTCGATGCCATAGTATGCTATATTGTGAATGTTGTTTAGAATGCGGGAATAAAAGAAAGGTGGCTATGTATGCTGCGACAAGATGAGAATTGCATGTGATGTTGGAAAAGAATTGTGAATGAAATAATTGATGGATGAGTTTGACAGAACTGGTAAATTGACTCATGTGTGTTGCTAAGTGCTTTCGAGACCCTAAGAATGTTGGCTTATACTATTGAGACCCAGAGATGTTGGCTAAGTGTTATGATCATCATAGATCACAAATGTTTGGAATAGAATTGAGTTGGTATTGTTTAAGGATGGCTTCATTTCTGAGTGGTATATTGCCTCTACCACCTCAGAACGAGATGTATGTTGACCCTTTCCATGGGATAGCAGTGAGACTATTTGTGAGTACTGGGAAGTGCCGAGACTTAGCTGGGAGTCATGTATTGTGGCTAGATGACTCGAGTGTCCTTTGACGGTGATGTTATATTGGATAGCGAGATTGTCGGAAATTATAATCGGTGGCATGGTTAGAAATTGTTTAGTCGAGTGCTGACTCAGACTAGTAAGACCGTTAGTATGCTATGAGTAAATGGATTTGGCTAGAGAATGTTGTGGCTTAGAATATCTGAATGTTGATTTCGATTGGTTGGATGCAAATTTTTGTGGCTAATACAATATTGATTGCTAAGATGAAAGTTTTGGAAAAAGTTGTCGGTGACCAAAGGAATATTAGAGATTTGTGCCTTGACCCTAAGGTGTAATAGATGTTAACCCATCTAGATCACCAAAGGATATTCGTTGCTTATGCGCATATATGCTCAAGAATTAAATTGTACCAGAAAAGTGTCAAGTAGCAACCCTGAACCCTTGTGTTGCATAGAGGATGGTTAATTGATACATGAATTATCAGATTGAATGGAATGAACTACTCGACCCTTGAGGTAGAGAATTTTAAGGATGTCCATATAAGATTTTGACGGCTGGAAAAGGAACAAAATTTAAGAATGCCCGTAAGAGAGTTTGATGATTGAAAAACGAATGGGAACAAGAAATTTCAAACGTGTTGGATAATGTCGGTATAGGTGATTGTTGATTGGGATATAGATTGTTGGCTTATGACTTCGTGGTGCAACCTTGTCATACAGACTGAATAGTGTGATTCTATAGTTATATTAAGACTATCAGAATCGATGACCCCTGAATAGTTAACCTTGGTTATGGGTTTATGTGGGTACGAAGGAATCGGACCAGAAATTGAATCAGTAGAAATTTACTTGATGGATTATTAGAACGATGAAGATCGTATGTCGGATTTGGAATTGACCGTAATGTTGATAGATCGATCTTAGTCGATTGTTGGATAAGTCTAGTATGAGCCTCTGTGGAAATTATTTCCTTGAGGAAGACCCTGAATAGATAGACTTGACCCTAGCGAGACCAGTTGATGATTTACCAATTGCTGGCTTAGCCCAATTGGCGATTCATTATTCAGACTGAATTGATACCCATAGGTTTGGGTAGAGTTCCTTAGAACTGTCGGTTGCTTGTTGGCCCTAAGAAACAGAAACTAGTATAACCCTAGTAGCCGTCCACTCTAGGAAAGTCACCTGAATGATTAGGTATAGCTGTCGGTATAGCTAACCATTGAGACTGGACCGAATAATAGATGGCCGTTGGCGACCCATAGAATAACCTTGTGGCATTGAACGAGAGATAGTTATGAGTATGATCTAAGAATGATAAGTTGTAAGTATATGCTCCAATATGAACCTTAGAGATGTTTGAACCTTGAGGATTATGTGTCGGCCTATAGCGGAAAATAGAATCGTGGGATGAGACTTGATTTGTATGTATCGAATAGTGAATTATTATATGAGATGGAATTGACTGCTCATGACGGAAATGTTGGATAGGTATCTACAGTCGGGTAGCTGGGTTAACCTTGACTGTTGCATAGAATTATACCCTGACTCGGATAATCGATAGTTGGTGATGTCGGATTGTATCTTTTAGAAAAGATGAATTGCCTCGGTGAGAAATATTGTTGAATTTGGAAAGGAATATGATTGCATGTTATGGACTCTGATAAGATTGGATGTAAGATTAGACCCTTGATCGAATGCTAGAAGTATTATGCCTGGATAGAGAGCTTAACCAAGTTGTTCCTGATGTAAAGTGGTGGACTGGAAGATAGTGATTGTGACAAGTGAATAAAGTTATAAGTCAATTGAAAGGATACTAAGTCTGATTTGGGAAAGAGAGTTATATCGTGGCTGATCGAATTATACTATCATGGAAGTTGGTTGAAGTACATATGTTTTGGGGACGCCTAA
This sequence comes from Iris pallida, assembly GCA_029216955.1. Classification (NCBI taxonomy): domain Eukaryota; kingdom Viridiplantae; phylum Streptophyta; class Magnoliopsida; order Asparagales; family Iridaceae; genus Iris; species Iris pallida. The sequence goes on along the minus strand of JANAVB010036618.1, from coordinate 3,137,671 downwards.
AATATGTGTATGGATACAGCCGAAGTGATAGGTTGCGACTGAAATAATATTGTTGGAAGAATTTATCGCACTAGCGCAGACTTTGGCTGAAATGCATATGTTTTGGGGATGCCTGAAATATGTGTATGGATCCAAATGAAGTGATGTGCTGCGACCAAGATAGAATACAAGAAAAATGTTGGTGAATCAATGAGAAGTTGCAAGTATTTGGAAAAAGAGATAGATGGATTGAATCGTTGATTGATTAAAATGATACAGTTGGATAGCTATTTTCAAATGACTGAGTGGGCTGAAATGAATATTGAATTGAAGCTGCACGAATAACTCATTATGAGTGAGTGAATCTAGTAGATGAGTTGTTTTCTTAAGTTTCGAGGACGAAACTTTTTCTGAGTGGTATATTATGTAATGCCCCGCTCTGCACGAGGCATTTGGTTGGCTTGTTGGATGGGATCAGAATGTTGGACCGTGACTTATGTTGGAGATCAGGAGAATTGAGACTGATGCAGTCTTTCTTAGCTGGCTAGATGGAATGGGTATTGGAATGTGGCTCGCTGGTGGAGCTACGCTTGATGAGATTGGAGCAGGAAGACCGTTATATAAGGCAAGTGGAACTGTCCTCCTTCCTCCTTATTCCTGCATGCTTAATAAATGGAATAATGTGATGCTATGAATAAGTCCCTAATGTCCCTTACCTTGAATGTTGAATAATTGTGATGCGATGCTTTAGATGCTAATTCGATAGAGATTCATATGCTGGGAATCCTTGAATGAATAACACATGAACTTTGAATTGCTGAACGAATCACACTCGAACCACTATGTAACATGATGCCTGAGATTGAATCGATAATGTCCCTGATGCTTAAGATTGATGAAATGAATGAATCACTTGAATAATGAGTTGCTGCGTGAATGATACATGAGAAAAGAATTGAATATGCTATTGTTCCTATAAAATGAATGAAATGCTACAGGTCCCTTTGAAATGAATGAATGCTGTTGTTCCTCCTTAGAAGGAACAAAATGAGAAATGTTGTAATGAAGCAATGAATGAGAATTGATGAGGCTTGGGATCATTGAGATCACCAAATGAAATGATGGTAATGTTGGGAATGAATAAGTCATTGAACATGACTTGAATGAGATGAACGATGATGCACTGTTGTCTTTACTTCAATATTTCACCATGCATTTTATGTTCACGATTGAGTCGGACACGCATTCGCATGGTCATAGGACAACTTATGCATAAGTGATGGGGATATGTTTTCTCGGACGGTACCCCGGGACGTTAGGGCGATCGATCCGGCCTAGGAGAAAACATTGGCGTGCCAGTAGGGGCACGGGTTCTGCGAGGCATCCTTTGGGGCTAGCTACCTTCTCTGGAGTCATCGCATTACCAATGAAGACCTATATGGCAACGTCCGTATGGTTAAACACTAGTGACCATGTAGTCAGGATGCATGCTAATGAATGTCTTATGCAGGCAGAGTAAGTATATCTGCTAACCTGTATTTGATGCAGGTATGAGGGAGTCGGCTATCGGTAAGAAATCACTTAAATGTGATAATTCAATATATGTGTTGGTTTAACTTGCATGCTTACGTTCCAAATAAGTTTGATGATGCTGTATGTAGCCTTTCAGTATGAGATCCTGCTTAACATGTTAAGTCAGTATGCTAAGAAAGATGCCTTGCTAATCATTGCTCAAACACAACATACATGCTAAGTGATGCTTGAAGTGAGAACTGTCATAATGTTTAAGATGTTAATGTTAACGATGCCTCAATGATGCCTTTTCATGATAACACCTAGTATGCCTCAATGATGCCTTTGCATGATAACACCAAGAATGCTAAAAAGATATGTCCACATGAATGCTACAAAGAATATGTTTACATGCTTCACTATGATTATTGCCCATGAACTGTAAACTGATGCTAGGCCCCAAGTAGAAAGACCATTCTAATAAATGTTTGCTTAAATGATCATTTTAAATGTTGGTTTATGCGAGTGGGTTGGATTCTACTCGCCAGTGCATAGATGTTGTGCTGACCCACGTTTTGTGGGCAGGTACTCTTGCTTGGAATATTCTACACACGAAGATTGGCTTGATTGGTTCCGCGGCATCGAAGATTTGTTGGGCATACAGAAGCTCTCCTTGTACAAGATGATGTCTTCTGTTTATAAAGGACATAATGTATGGAACATTGTAATCAGCTGTACCAGTGAGATTGTAAGCCAAGTCGGTATATCGAGTTGTAATCCATTGTATCCAAATATCAAATGTAAGCTGTATAGCATTGTTCAGTTGGTTTCCAATGTAAAAAGAGATGTACTGAAATCATTGTACTTCAATACAAGTCTTGTACTCTTCTTCAATTATCAATAAAGAGAATAAAGTTCTATATATCTCTGTGTGGCTTCAAGTTACTCTTTTTCTCCGCTGCTATAAAGAAGTGATGTACTTCTATTCAATGAGAAAGATTGTCCTCACTAACTTTAATTTGTCTGCTTCTGCCGCTGCGATGTGTTTCTAATTGAAGATAATCGATTATGTACCATCTTTGTCTAGTACAAGTGCAATATCAGACTTGTACGGCATCACGCCCAAGCGAGGACGATCGATTCCAAGAGATAAAATATGTGAAGATATGACTCTACGAATCGGGGCGTGACAATTACAGTCCCCAATAAAATGTCTAATAGTTTGTTCATAAACGAATCAGGATGCATTGTTCTTAAACAGTAATTATTTCGTATCTATGAGTCTTATACTTACGACAGTTTTTGGAGAGGAAGAAAATGTGTGAAGCCTTGCATCCATTTATATGGAGAGATTATTTTCATGGCTCAACAAAAAAAAAACTTGTAAATACAACATACGTTAGGGATTTCCTGTAATTTATCCTAAATTGGAACTTATCATAGGCATTGAAGCGAGAAAATATGTAACTTTGTATCCAAAAGATTCCGTACACGCTGCATTGTATACCTGTTGGACCCACTGTTTCCAACTACCACCAAATAAATAGAAGGAATAATACGTCGTGGCTCGATCCAGTAATCTTTTGCCACCCAGTCAGACTCTTATACCTCTCCTCGGTAACCACAAAAGCCACTCGAGTTCGGTGTCTTTGAAACATAAATTACAGTGACTATGGCCTGAACAAATATCATTTCTTAATTACAGCTACAAATATGATTAAATTTCAGTGTCAAGTATTTTGATAGTGACGATATTGATGATGACCTTGATACGGAGCCACTAACTATAACGAATGTGCTAACTATGTATATGACGTAGACCAATTTGATATCACCCTTCAATTCAAATTAGCAAAAGCAATGTCTCCTTGCATAATATGGATTCCAAACATTCATGATCTGCATGTGAATGAGTCGAATTACTTATCCCTCGGTCTATTAGAGAACTCTCTTTCCAGGGATTGTGAAAGATGTTCCACTAAAAATATTCTTGTTATTGCTTCGACTCATATTCCCCAAAAAGTGGATCCCGCTCTAATAGCTCCGAATAAATTAAATACATGCATTAAGATACGAAGGCTTCTTATTCCACAACAACGAAAGCACTTTTCCATTCTTTCATATACTAGGAGATTTCGCTTGGATAATAGGTCAGCTATGTGGCAAAATCAAATAACTGCAAATTTTCTATAAAACATGTGATATAAGTTCCTCTATATAGGTCAGCTATGTGGCAAAATCAAATAACTGCAAATTTTCTATAAAACATTTAATTAAGAAAAGGACTGCTCTTCACTGCAATAAGTAAATCCAAAAAAAAAATATACAACCATAACTAAATGAAATATTAACAACAAAGCAGGAATACATATATCGGTTCCGAAGTGACCTCTGGAAAAGGAAAAGCCTGGTAACTTTTAAAGTCTTAAAATGAAATGAAATTTAAACACATGAAATATGATGATAATAATAAACTGAATGAACATTGTATATATAAAAGAAGAGAAAATTGTTTGCCATGGCTGCTAGTGCTTCCTCACATCTATCTTCAATTACAAATACAATACACAACGAAATTCCTCCATGAGTTCCTTTAAATACAGGAGCTGCAGCCCTAGTAGCAAATACTACAAATAAAGAATGATGGAGGTCGTGATCTCTCCAACTTAAAACAAAACTTCTCTTTTCTACGACACATCCACTGTGTTTTAACACCGTAGTAGTAGACATCCGTTGTGACCACGGAGGTGACGAGGGTTATCTGAGATTACAAAAAGTAGTCCGGAGTCTTGCGGGTGGTATCTGGCTCAATCTGCCGTGGTGCTGGATCGAACTGAAGGAAATTCTGATCCATGTTCTCCCCAATCTCCAGTATAGCTGCCATGTTGCCACAACGGTAGCAGTAGTTCGGAGCACTGAACACTGTCACAACATTTTTGTCCTGAAAGACGAACAAAAAGATCAGCCAAGGCCGATGATCATTTCAACCTAACAATAACACTTCACGAGTAGATAAACCTAATAATATAATTCACAAGTAAATAAAGGATCCAGTCCTAGTAATGATACAAATCTGTAAAGTATGACTAACTGCTGCTGCTTAATTGTTGGAGTCTCAAGAACAACAGCACCATGTCCTTGAACTGTGTCTTGAGAGTATGAGTGCAAAAGGGCCGAAAGGGGTTCTATTGTAAAGAAAGAAATAAAAATGAAAATAAGATGCATGAGCATCAAAATATTGAACCAAACTCAAAGACCGTATTAATTCTTGTGCAATCTTTGGCTAAATTGCACTTTGATACCCTCAACTATTCCGCTTTTTCAAGTTGATACAATAAACTTTTTTACTCAACAACTTAATACCTCAACTATTATTTTTTTTTCAACTTGATACCTAAATTTTTAAAAATTCCCAAAATGCCCTTATCCCTTCCCTCTCCCCTTCTCCCCCCCCCCCCCACTCCGGCGACCACCTCCCTCCCTTCCCTCTCCGGCGACCACCTCCCCCCCCCTCCCGCGGCGGCGACCCCCCCCCCCCTCCCGCGGCGGCGACCCCCCCCCCCCTCTCCGGCGATGGTGGAGTCGGGAAAGGAGGGCAGCGGGAAAGGGAGGGGAGGGAGCGGGAGGGGGGGGTGCGGGTGGCCGGCGGGTGGAGGGGAGCGGTGGGGGCGGAGGGGGAGGGTGTAGGCGGGACGGGAGGGGGGGGGGGGGGGGGAGGGGCGGAGGGGGAGGGTGCAGGCGGGGCGGAGGGGGGGGAGGGGCGGAGGGGGAGGGTGCAGGCGGGGCGGGAGCGGGGGGGAGGGGCGGAGGGTGCGGGCGGGGCGGCGGGGAGAGGGGCGGGGGCGGGGGTGGTGGCCGGAATTGGGGGCTGGAGGAGGGGAGGGGTTGAGTGGTAGTTTTAATTTTTGGGTAAGGACATTATTGTCCAAAAAAAAATTAGGGTATCAAGTTGGAAAAAAAATAGTTGAGGTATCAACTTGAAAAAACAGAATAGTTGAGAGTATCAAAGTGCAATTAAGCCTGCAATCTTTTATGACCAGCACTTGACAAACCCACTCACACATTTCACAAGCCCCAAATAAAAGCACGATTTAGCCTCTTCAAGAGTACAACGCAAAAGGAATGTTTTTCCCCCCAAATGTAATATGAGAAATAAAGAAACTTAAGTACGATACTAGATTCTGCAGTAATATTATAGTATTTGAGAAACAGGTATACGTCATAGGAATACATACATCCAACCAAACACACCTTCTCTAAACACAAAAATTAAAAATTAAAATAATTAAACAACAACAAAAAGAGAACTCATCCACACCCTTATTTTGGTAACATTAGGGAGTTGGGTTCAAGGATTTAGTACCCGTCATTACTACCCAAATGCATTATAATTGTGATTGCAGTTTATAAATATTCTTTGGTTACTAGAAAAGGGTTAATTTTCTGGTCCAAGTATACTAGAAGCAAAAAAGACAAGGCAACAGTAACGAGAAAGATGTGGAAACAAAAAGTGACATGAGAAGAAACAAGAAAATCTCATATAAGATGCTTCTTTTTAAGCAATTACTTACATGCAACAAAACAATTGAATAGTTTGATCATAGCACCTAAGTGTGGAAAGTGTGGATATGACATTAGTGTCAACATAAATTCATAATATACAATTAAATATATAGATTATGCACATTATTGTCAAATCACCTGACACCAATTAAACCCTTCCATGACAAGTTGGTGTGCTCTGGCAACAAGAGTGAGCCCATTTGTGTGATTAAATTGTTGAGCAATATCCTGCCCGAACGTGTACCCAGCTCCTCTTGGTGATATTCCCCATCCACATCGATCGTCCGGATCAGACCATAGAAGATCACACATTGGTCCTTCGTGAGGGACCTACAGCTCACATAAAATTGGCATATTTCGTGAATTTCCAAGTTTTATAACTCACCACAAGATATGATTGGTAATCAAAGATAAACAACAATAACACACAAGATTAAGCTGTGGCATTCTTGTGCAAAGAGTACCAGTGCTAGGTAGCCATCCTAAATTTAGAAATCAACTACATGAAAATGATGTAATGTGGGAGGAATGTCCCATCCAGGATCAAGGTAAAAGGAAGAGAACCAAACTGGAAGCGTAAAGGAAACATCATTCCGTTCAAACATGTAACTTTGGCTAGTATTTAAACAGTTGCACACATTAGGAATACAATATTCCTAGAAATCTATCACAAGAATAGGAATAAAAACAGTGACAATGATAAGGGTAGTGAAACATCATTCCGTTCAAACATGTAACTTTGGCTAGTATTTAAACAGTTGCACACATTAGGAATACAATATTCCTAGAATCTATCACAAGAATAGGAATAAAAACAGTGACAATGATAAGGGTAGTGAAAGAAAAGCATAAGACTTTGTTGTTGCAGCCAAGGCATAAAAGTTCAAGCTAAGGCACTAATCATTCTCTTATTGTACCAAGCATTTGACAAAAGAATTTAAGAATTCGCTTGGCAAAGATACGCGAGAACTCTAGTTCTCCACGAACAGCTGAATGGCAAAGTTATGGACTTATGATTCTTTTATGCTGCTATATGTAATAATGTCTATCCATAGTATTATTAGCATTTTACATTATCTGGCATGACACTTCATGTGACAGAATAAAGGTTGATATTGCTTTTACCTTCACTGAAGAAGTGAACTAGGGGAAGGTCACATTATAGTTACCTCTTGTATACGGTCAAGAGCACGAATATTGTCCAATGTATCCAAGGATGGTGAGAGACCGCCATGCAGACAAAAAACCTAAAGCATATAATTGTCAAATATTAGCCAAACTAACATATTAAAGAAAAGGAGAAAAATAATGTTCAGAATATAAACCTGATTCTCAATCAAAGCTGTAAGGGGTAAATAGTCAAATAGGTCGGTAAAGTATTTCCAGACATTTGCATTCCCATATTTTCTCAAGCATTCATCATAAAAGCCATACCTAAAACCAAACCCTGAGGTTAATGAACAATAATCCATTTTCTTAAAATGTGTGCAGAAGTCTGAGAAAATACATAATAAGGAAGAACCGCAAATTTTTAGATAATTTTTTACTACATGACATAGAACATCCTCACTAAGTTCACTATTAGTCGTCCTTCAGTATCATATTTTCACTTTCTTATTCTGATATGTACACAATATTTAAATTGAAATGTACAGGAGAACTATGAGTCTCTGACTGATTAGCACAATAATATGGAATGACCATATAGATATAGTTTCAAATTTTCAGCTAACTTTTGGTTAAATAAAGGGTCATCAACTGGGTTTCAATTTTAGGGAGTAATATATGCCAGCAGCATATGACATCCCAGACATTATGAAAGAGCAATAAGACCAGTGAAGAACTTTCTGAAAGATTGTGCAATAATGAGAGTCTAAGAAAAGAAGATGAATGTCACGGAAACGAAAAGGTTGGTAGGGATGCATGATAAAAACTAGAAAGAAGAAGACAAAAATTGAGGGTAGATAGTGTATAGAAATTAATCACCAGAATACAAGTGTTGAAACTTTTCACTCAAGGGAGAAAAATGGAGTGAGGATCAAGGGTAACTTGGGTACAAGTGAGAAATCTTAGTGCAATGCTGCAGGCTGACCTCAATAGGGGAAAATCAGTAGAGCAGGATACATAAAGCCGGGTATAAGTAGTTTGGATAACCTGGTAAGTTTTCATAATTAGCTAACTGCATCTTTGGACAAGCTTTGACATCACAAGCATCCACCGCATGTTTTTATGCCTCACTATATTCTCATCCATCTTCAACTTTGAAATGGTACTTTAGCGCTTGTAGTGGGTGATGCAGCAAAACCACGTAAGAAATTTGTTTGTATGTCGTAAGATTGTAGAGCATCCGTTCAGGATCCATTCTCAAAATCATTATTTTTCAATGATTTCACGAGCAACTTATCTTCATTGAATGAGAAATTATGAAGTAATGATTTCCACACTTAATCCATCATTATCAAGTTGTTCTACCTTAAAGATAGGTACTAGCTAGTGGTACCTAAAAAAGAAATCTGAATGCATGTTAAACTAACATACACCCAAAATATGTAAGTCATGCAATTGAATAGTTCCCACAGATCTATTGCCATTAAACAATGAGCTCAATATTGGAAACATTTTTCAAGCAATTTCTTATGCCAAACAACTCAAATAATTGATTCTACATTGCTGAAAAAGGGAGTCCACTCTTTCAAATCCTATAAAAGATAAACAATTGGATCCTTAAAATTTTCATATGCAAATCCAGGTTGAATTTTCTAGCACTAACTCTTCTAGCATTTGCTATATTTGGCAGCGAATTCGTTGTAGTATTATAGGCAGGAATCATAACAAGTAAAGAGCAGTTACACTTGAGTAATTTGACGGCTCTCGTGATTTCCTCTGAGAATTGTTATTCTGTCTCTGTAACGAACTTTCAGGGCCACTAGAAGAGTGACTGTCTCCACCGAATAATAGCCACGATCTGCATTACGAAAAAAAAAAAACAGTTTGTGTTTATCATGATGGTTCACAATCAATGGACAAAAATTGTAATCTAGCATTGCAATTTGATCAGCAGAATGCTGAGTAAAATGTTTCACAGATCACGTTACTCAAACCATTGGTAAGTTCATTACACCAAGAATGCTGAGTTAAGCAAAATAACTTCAAGAATTTACAAATCATTTGAATTGCTAGCCATTTTAATATGTAAAGTAGTAACAAAGGGCAAGAAAACAGATCATCTGGTCAGCAAATGTATCAATTTTCTTCTAGAAACTGCTGTTTGCAATCTAACTAGAAGCATAGGCATCTAGAAGCTAATTTCTTGTATAAGCCAGACTAATTATCACTTTAAGCAAGCTTAATTTAGATGATGACAAACAGATGGAAATAGTGAACCTAGGCTACATGACAAAGCAAGGAGCAAAATCATTTATTAGTATGTGCTTTCGCCCAGAAGAAATAATCTAGATGCTATACCCTTCTCTATTTATTTTGATGAAAGGTAACTGCCTTAAGAAATTACAAAAGCTATACTCATATGAGGATACGAATTTACGCAGTCTAATAGAAAGGTATAATCAATCCATGGATATTACTTGTGCACAAAAAAAGACAAATGTTTTAAGGAACAATGGACGCTTATGCCAGTATAAGAGAAGTAATTTCATAAACATGCAATTTTATTGTTTGGCAGGTATAAAGGTGAAATAACTAGCTTATACCATTGCCAAATGGTTACATAGCACAACTGCACAAGCACCTTTCAGCTTACTTCCTTTCAACTTTCTCCAAGATACCCTCTCCATACAAAAACATACAACGGCACTTGTAACTTTAATCCAATGCAGAGGTTTCTAATTGACCAAGTTAGACACTTAAAGATAACATAACATGTAAGTGCCTGCAGTATAAACTAGAAGTTGAAGTGACATTCTAAGCTGCATAAGGAATAAGGGTCGTACTTTAATGCAATGTGGAGATTTCTAATTGACCAAGTTAGATACTTGAAGATACCTTAAACATGTATGCGCCTGCGCAGTATATGCTAGAAGATGAAGTGACTTTCTAAGCTGCATAAGGAACAAAGGGCCATACTTTTTCTCCCTTTCTTCAAGTGGTTAAATTGTCAACCATAAAATTGGCAACGTGATCCTTATCTAAATATTTGAGCTCGACTTTTAGTACTTCATCCCAATCTAGCTAGCATAAAACTGACCAATAATTCTAATCTATGTATATGAGCTCAACTCAATAAAAGTTTTAGTAACTGCTCCTTCCAATTTAGAAGGAAAGCATATACTCTTAAACATCTCAGTCAATCACCAACAGTTCCACACCTCAATTGGTGCATCGCAAATTCTCCTTTAGTGTAGTTATTCCTCACCTTGCCTTGCATGGTTTTCTCACTCTTAAGAAACCGATGGACAAACTCTTTGAATCAACTGAAAGAATACAACTAAACTAATCCTGCAAAAGAACTTATGATGTCCCATTAGCTTTCCGACACATCTTGTGTTACAAGCCTTACTGCAAGGTACATAAACAGAAGTACCTTACTTTCTGTCCAATCCAATATCTACAAAAAATGACCACCTATTTGCTCTTAAAGGTTCAAATATTGACCTTTGTCTTTAAGTAAAATAATCCCCAAATTTACTCCTGCGTAATCAATGTGATCACCTGTCAGCTAGCCATTAGACGCTAACAGATAACCTGATAATCCAACCAGATCATATGGAGTTTGGATTTAAAAACTAAAACCGAGAAATCCTTATGGACAAAGTTTGGATATGACCACATTTGAACCCCAAAAACCTAATAAAACTACTAATATATATCAACATATGTAATAAGGAGTAATTGGTAGATTCTGCATAGAAAACATGGATAACCATGATCAATGTTGAGTTTATTTCATATATACTCTACTAGATTTTAATTGCTGCATCGAATTCTGGATAATCATCATGGTATAGTGTCCAAATCAGCATGATACATAGTTATCATTATGAAAAGATTCTGTAGAGATAAGAAATGTAAATGAACAGGAATAACATTAGAACTTGAGAATGTAAGAAATGTGATGTTAGTCTAGCTCACAATCTTTAAATGGCAATACCATAAGGCTATAACATCACAAACGCAAATAAAACCTGATAAAGAAACATAGAACTATATTTGAATTCTGAACCTAGTTTGAATTACTTAATGAACTCAGATTTGAATGCAACTTGGGCCTGACCAAACCAAGCACAGTATTCAGTCCTATAATTGACTAAGAGTATACGAAGAGTATTTATTGTTGTTTACTAGGAATATTGTTCTAAAAACCTTATCAAGCTGCAAATCAGCCAATTGATCCAATTAAAAAATTCCAAGTGGCTGTGTAGCTGCTACTATCAGACATGTAACCGGATTAATGTAAATAGTCTAGGATCTCTCATGTGATGAAACCACGTAATATGTCATTAATAAGGAACACTTTACTACATCAAACTCTAAAGTTTATATCATATAAGCAATATATGTTGAAAATTCTAGGTGTATTCAGCAAAACACCCCTTCCTAAAATCCACATTACATTCTCTTCGCCGTATAGTTTTCTTGGAAGAACTAAATAAGTCTTCAAACATCCCAAGAATTCTTCTAAACCCACTTAAACAAATTGAGACAACTCTTAGATTTTTTTTGGTGAAGTATGGTTTCCAAAAAAAAAAAAAATTAAATGGTAGTTTTGAGAAATATTACCAAAATAGATTACTTTGAAAGTTGAATTTGAAAATATACATTAACTAGAGAAATCGCTTTCTTTTAACATAAAGTTTGTTTACAAAAAGCAAATTTCTCGAGTTAAAATCGTGCTTTAAAGATGTGAATTTGGAAGGTACCTTTTTTATAATTTTTAAAAGAACGACAACTCTTTGCCAAGAACCACTCATCTACGGAAAAAAATAAATAGCCAATTTAGAGAGAATGGTATCTTATAGTTCATCATTCCACTTATGCAATTGTCAATCTTCAAAAGAAACATAGTGATATATCAGAAATCTTCCAACTTAACATTTAATATTACATTAGAACCTCGCTAAGCCTACAAAAAACTATACAAATTCCACAGCATGTCCATAAAAATCCTAGTTTGCTCCCTTGCATATAATCAACCTACAACAACCTACGAGAAGACCTGTCATTTTTGTTGCACACTAAATGTTTCCTTTTCTTGCCAATACGACGACAACATATAGTACTACCATTGTTTTCATAATGTTCCGAATCATACAATTTGTTTGTTTGCTTGCCAGGCAAGGAAGCATGGAGACCCTGAACTGGTTGCAGTGTCCGAGTCTCATCATGTCAGACACAAATCAGGTAGACGCAAAGTGTCCAAAATACCCTACAACACACCAAGTCAATGTCCTGACTATGTCGCCGTGTTCGTATCACGTCATATTGTATCCGTGCAACAAAGTTGTTGGGGAAAGTTATCGTGTTGTATCCGTTCAACATAGTTATTGGGAAAGTTTTCATATTGTATCCATGCAACAAAATTGTTAGGAAAGTTCTCTTCCATCAAAGCTAGAGACAATTCCATCAAGCTAAAGACTTTATGACCCAAAACCTAAAAAAAATTGTAAAAAATGTCCTTTTCTCCGCAAGCAATTCCCAGGTTTCAATTAAAAAAGGCACAAGACTGCAATTAAACAATTATTTGGAAGTAACAGCAGATCACCGTGATCTCAACTAATAATCACTTGGATGCCTATACAAATCCTACTTTATGAAGTGTATAAATACCTATAAGGCTACAAGCCTACAACTACTTGCTAGAAGAGCAGGTCAATAAGGAAATTTTGTTTGTTTGATGGCCGGCAAAATCAATTTTATAAAGATTAACAGATGAGAGAGAAATCCATCAAAGTCAAAACTGTATAACCCAAATCCGTAAAAGAATGTTCTTTTCTCACCAATCAGCTCCCAAATTTCAATGAAAAAGGGCATAATATTGCAATTAAGGAATTCTTTGTGAAGTGACAACAAACCGCCACGATCTTAACCATGAATCACTAATTTTCTCGAGGAACCCAACAATATCTCCGCCAAAAGCTAAAGACTTTATAACCCAAATCCACACACACACAAAAAGTTCTTTTCTTACCAATCAACTCCTAAACAACAAATTCACAGCAGATCGCCCAGATCTCCGCGACGAATCGCTAGATTTTTCCGAAGAGACTCACCTACGTAGTCGCCCATGAAGAGGTAGTTTGTGTCCGGCAGCTCGCCGCCGATCCGGAAGAGCTCGATGAGGTCGTGGAACTGCCCGTGGATGTCCCCGCACACCGTGACCGGGCACTTGACCGGCTGCACGTTCCACTCCTCCACCAGCACCGCCCTCGCCTGCTCGCACAGCGCCTTCACCTCCAGCTCCGGCAGGAACTTGCATTCCTTCAGCAGTGCGATCTGGCGGTCCAGATCCGCGTGGGGGGGCATCTCGTCCAATCGGTCCGGTCCGGGGGCTGGGGCTAGGGTTAGGGTTGGGGGAATCGATCGATCGGCGGAGGATTATGCGGATCTCCACGTTAGGGTTAGGGTTTGGGGAGGAAGGAGAAGAAGAGGAGGAGAGAGAAAGAGGAGAAGTGGTGGTGATAATTTCGAGTCGCCCTCGCTCATTTCTCGCAGAGACTTTCGTTTTCTTTTCTTTTTTACTTGTTTTTTTTTTAATCTTTTTGGGCTAAGTTGCACTTAAGTACCTTAAACTTAGTCATTTGCAGATGGTATCCGACTATTTTGGATTAATTGCAAATTGTAAAGACTCTTGGTATCAATTTGCTAACTTTGAAAGTTGAAGGTATCTAAACGCAAAATAGTCTTAAATATGTTTTCAATAACATTAGATTTGATTTGTCCTTGACATTAATTCATTTTAGGAACTCTTCCAATTGGTTTAATTATTTTTTGGCTATCTTATTTGGATCTGAAAATTATTTACTTTTAATTTCAATGAAATTTATATGTCAGTAAATATCTCCATGTTGATGTTGGTAATTTAAAATACAAATTTATATATAAATTTTGGTTAAATATAACTTTAAAAGGTAACACAAAATAATTTGATTCGTCTTTAACAATTTAACTCTTTGAACTTTTTCAATTGGTTTAATTTTTCCACTATAATTGGATTTGGCTCATTTTTCTTGACATTTAATTTAAGTTGGATTAGATGTTACATGGCCTAAATATCTAAAAGACGTGTTTGACAAGAGCAAAGAAATTAATAAGGATCGAGCTCTCTAGCCTAGTGGTATTAGAGCGGACACCCGAAGGGACCGGCAAGATTAGAGTCCCCCAATTGTGTGTGTGCATGAGATTTAAAAAAAAAAAAAAAAAAATTAATAAGGACACCTACTTTCCATTTGGAATACTTTTTCATGTGAAGTGTTTTTCAACAACCACCACTCACTTTATAAAGCTCATGTCAGCCAAGTTTTTTTTTTTTTTTTTGCAATAATACTAGTGGAATTAGTTTCCGTGAGATACAAATTAATACATTAAGTATTATTAGTAAATGTACGTACTTTGTACGTATAAAAACGTATAATAAGAATTTTATCCAATTATAGTTAAATAGGCTTCTAACTCATTTGGTTAAGGTGCAAGGTATTTTTCTTGTTTTGTTGACTTCGATTTTTCATTTTGATAAAATTTTAATTTTTTCAACAATTTTTTACATAATTAATTTTTTTTTTAAAATGGGCTGTGATATAATGACGGCTTAGACGGCTCACTTTTAAGCCATTTTGAAGCCTCGTTATATAGTGGAAGATATAGAACAAAATTCCAAAGATTTTGATCGTTAACAAAGTCTGTATAGATTTAAAAGCTGTTATTGAAACCAATATAGCTTAAACACTTATATAAATCTATAACTACCAATCTAAGACCTCATTCTAGTATAGAATATAATTTTCGAACATTTTCAATTTGATTAAAATTTATAGGAATTAATTTCCTAAGAAAATGAATTACCAATCCCTTTATTGGAATTTATGTGAGTAGCCATGACCATAATAAGTCCCAAAACTTGAAACATGTGTTACTAACAGCCGAATTAAGTTTCTAGAATTTTAGGATTTTTTTAAGATTTTTTTTTGTTATTTCTAGGCTCATAAATGAGTTTAGAAATTAAATAAATAGTCTAAATTGAATTATGATAGTTAAAATATTGTTTTTAACTAATTAACACTCGTTTTCCTTTAAATTTTTAGAGGACAGTGTTTGGCGCGCTGAAGCATTTGCCAACCCACCTGATCAAAACCAACTCCCGTCTAACGGACACCAAACACATACAAGACAAATATATGGCAGTGACTATGTCACATTTGGACAAATCTCAACCTTTTATATTACAAGATTGACAAAATTAAATGTTGAATCATTTGTCCTAATAGGTTCAACCTCCTTACCACTCTAAAAAAAAAAAGACACAAATTACAATTGAGATCACTCACCAACTCTTTAACAATCTCCCTAACCAAAGTTGACAATACTTTGTGACTCATCCCATATATATAGATGAAAAAATAATATTCTAGTCTCTTAAATAGGAATAAAATATGAATCATATTATGCCTAAAATATTCTATTAACATCATATTTTAAATCATAATAAAATTTTCTAAAATAAGAATCATATTATATCTAAAATAGCAAAACACCAAGTATTGGTTAGAGTTTTGCTCTAATGTTGCTCTACTCTAATTCGAGGTTTTTCAAATTTTAGTGTTTCGGTAATAAAGAGAAACAAAGTGAGATTCGAAAATGAAGAAGAAGAATAATAAGAAGAGAGCAAGGGAGAGAGGTACCCATCTGCGAATGCTCCGGTAGCTTGGTCTTCAGTCGCACTGCTCGTCTCCTCGTCGTCCGCGTCTCTCGGTGGCCTCGTTTTTTCGTCGGAGTGTGTCGATCGAATATATATAGAGAGAGAGAAAGAGAGACAGATGAAGGTCAAATATGGTTATTCTAGGTTGAGTGTACACGTGGACTACACACGTGTACACGCCACGTCACATTTTCGTCAACAATTTGACAGAAAGTTGATACATGGACTGTAATACACCTTAATTATAACGTGTGTTACTTTTAAGTAAGGAATAATACATTAGGTACTTTATTGTTAATAGTGTATAACTTGGAGTATCACCGAAGTAATTGAGCCCATTTTCGTCAGCAACTTGACGGAAAGTTGGTACAGGGACTGTGATACACCTTAATTATAATGTGTGTTACTTTTAAGTAAGAAATAATACATTAGGTACTTTATTGTTAATATGGTATAACTTGGAGTACCACCGAAGCAATTGAGCCCATTTACCAACCCACCCGATCAAAACAATCCCCGTCTAACGGACACCAAGCACAAACATGACAAGTATATGGCAGTGACTACGTCACCTAGACAAATCTCAACCTTTTATAACTCATATGAAATTACAAGATTGACAAAACTAATGTTGAACCCTTTGTCCTAATAGGTTCAACCATCTTACCACTCTAAAAAAGAAAGACACACAGATTACAATTGAGATCACTCACAAATTCTTTAGCAATCTCCCTAACCAAAGTTGACGATAGTTTGTGACTCATCCCATGTATATAGGATGATAAAATAATATTATAGTCATAATAGGATTTCCTAAATAGGAATAAAATATAAATCATATTATGCCTAAAATATTCTATCAACATCATATTTTAAATCATAATAAGATTTTATAAAATAAGAATCATATTATATCTAAAATAGCACAATACCAAGCATGTACATCTAAATCTAATCAAATTAAATATTTAGCTAGATTTGGATTTCACAAATATGTTGTTACCAAATCCAGACTGGACTCCAACAAGGTCTGAACCCGGTCATTAAAACTTGATTTTTACTCTCCGTTGATCATATACGCATATTCAATCGATCTCTGATCCTGGCCGTTCAACCTATCGGACCCACACCCGTTCTGCTAACCCGACCCACTAGCCAGCCGTCTAAGCTATTTACTTCCCGACCGTAGGATTCAAACTAGAGATGATCCTAGCCATCCGCCTCCGCATACTCCTAAACCGACCCGAACCTGGATTGAGAATTCCCTATATATATCAGAAGTACAGAGCTGATTTATACTGCTACCAAGTACCAACTCAAGCCGATCCCGTGTCCCTCCTGTCTCTTCTTCGTATCTCGCTCGTGTCCGAAACCTTATTCGTGTCCAAGTCCCTCCGAAATTTCCCCAGAGCTTCCTCTCCTGTTCCCTTGCATTGTGATCATCTCCCCGAGCCTTCTCGACTTCCCAGAAGTTCGTGCAAGCCCCAATACGAACCTGCTACCACGACACAGTAGTCAAGATATTTGTGTCGGCGACTTTGATCACCTTTCCGGGTCGAGGGTCGGGTTCGGATCCTTTTGGTCTTTACCGGACCCGCTAACCCTTTTTATAGTTGTAAATTTGATTTAGAAATAAATACACCAACCCCCCCTATGTTTCATGAGTATTACAGAGACTACCCCTATTTGAAACTAATTACACTCACCACCCCTCTCCTTTAGAAATTTTATAAAACATAGGGGTAGTTAGTGTTATATTTTTATAGAAAATACAAGCTATAGGGGTGGTCCGCGTAATTAGTTTCATAGTAGGGGTAGTTTCTGTAATAAGTGTAAAACATAGGGATAGTTAAAGTAATTTGCCCATTTAGATTTGATTTAGAAATAATATATAAGAGGTCGGGAAGGTTCTCCGCCCCCTTCGTAACAATCCGTCGCCTCCACCAGTCCGTCGACATGTAAGTACACAATTTTCTTCTCGATTCTCTTTCTTTTTGCGCGCATCCGTTCCGTGTCGGCATCGGATTCGACGTTTCCGACACGAATCCCATCGGGGTCCGTAGTTCGGATACAGACACAGTGAGTCTAAAAGGGACTCTTTCGTGTGGTCGATTTTTTTTTTTTTTACTTGTACGAGCATTCTATTGACGATTCTTTAGCAAATCTCTAGTTTAGTAAGAACTTGTTATTTTCAGCCTTAATTTGAAGTAATTTGCCTATAGCTAGTGTCTATTATCCTATAGATTTGGCTTGGCAAGCTTAATTTTCCACCGCTCGATTCTGGCACCCAAATTTTATAAATTGCTCTTTTGAACCATCTTGCTTCAATTTTGAAGCACATCGGGACCACTTCAAAGGAATATCCGGCAATACAAATATTTAGATTGTGCTTTTGTACTAGAAAATATATTTTTGAAGTGGTTTCGATGTGCTTCAAAATTGACGAAAGGTGCTTTAGAAAAGCAATTTATGAGGTTGCGGTGCCAAAATCTAAGATGCAAAAAACGTGCGAACCCTATAGTTAGGGTGCTATTAGGGTAATTTAGTCCTATATATTTTGAACAAATTTACTAATAACTAATTCTAGGAAACCTTCGTCCCCGGAGTAAGGTTAATATATTATGTCTAGAGATTTTATGTGATTTTTTCATATACCATAAGATTACGTTTGGACCGTTTGGTATGCGTATTGCAACATTGCCGACAATTCTAGTTTTTGGGAATTTTATTCCTAGACGTCAGTTTCATGGGAAATTTATATTACCGTGTTTGGTATAATATACAATATTTTTTTTGGAAGATAGAATTGTAGTGTCGTGTTTGGTTTAATATATAATAGTTAGAATTCATGTTTTGGTACCGTAAGCAAATTTCTGAGGATATGGCATTCTTGGTTTATAATAAGATACACTAAGTGGCTTTACCTTTAAAGCCAAAGTTGTTATATAGTCGGTTAGCATGGTAGTCTCCACGACCTACTATTTTTTATCGTGAATCTTTATATTAGCTAGTTAATCAATGTTACCTGGATCAGCTGATTCGAACCCGAATAGAACTCCCTGATTGGAACCTAACTGGACATGCTGTCTCAAAGAAGAATCTGAACCATACCCACTCCTGTACCAGAACCTGATCTATATGAGACCCGAACTCGACTGGCTCAATAATTTAATTACCGTAGAAAATAAAATATTCAATTTTGTTTTCCTGCCGTATCTTTTCTTACATTTGTAAATAAGAACTCCAAGAAAAAAAAGATTAGTAATTTAAAGTCATGATGAAAAATTGCTCCAATTCTCTATTTCATTGTCAATCTAACGTAAATTCTAACCCCAGTTTCTATTGATTCTGGTCGCAGACAATGTTTCAATAGGCAAAATCATAATTACCAATGTTCATTGTTTTATTACGAGTGCAACTACATTGACAATTCATTTTGATTATTCATTTTGATTTATGTTTCAGAAACATGCCTCGAAAAGTTTTTCATGGAGCCGACTACGACGAAGATTATTACGACGATTATGATTACGGCGATTATGACGAGGATGAATATTATAACAGTAAAGAAGGAGGTGGCTATGATCATGGCTTAGATGACAATGGTTAGTGAATTATTGCATCTCTTAAGTTTTCCTTGTGTATAGGTTTTTCTTAGTATTTGCATGCACACAAGTACAATATGATACAAACACTTCACACGGTTTTGGTGTTTCCTAGTGTATTTTGGAGTAGTTGTTTCTTGGAGTGTCGGTAATGTGCGAATGTAGATGATGTACAGTGCTAAGTTGCTCTTACTATCTGTTTACATGTTGAGTGGTGGTTGTGGTTTGCTTACATGTGCAAATTTTGTGTTGATTTCTCCAGAACTGCCTTTTGGAAACCATTATCGCATGCACATAAATTTAGATCCACGAATAAGAACAAAAAGTCTTGAACAATATAAAATTTGAGTTCTCTAGTACTGCCGTTGATGAATGATTTTGGAAGCAAGAAAAGTGTCAAAACTAAACCTATAAACTATTATGAAATGTTTCCCCAACTCCAAAACATAATTTGAAGACCGATGCCAACTTTTATAGCCTTCAAAGAAAATTCCATCCTTTCCTGATATATCTCCTACAATAATTACGTAACCCAAAAACAAGATACCTTGGATTGGACGATATCAGGTTTACTTGGACCAATTGGTTGACAATCTCAATGCTTAGTTTTCTCCAAGCAATCTATGGTTTGATGAGATTAAACCAATGTTATAGAAAGCACTAGACGGCCATTATGCAGCAAGAGGGCACCTACCGCCTAAGTGCCGCTTTTAACGCATTTTAGAACACTGGATTTAACCCTAAGTTCGGTTATATAGAAATTGTTAGAACCAACATCTGCCCCATTCTATTTTCAAGGGTGACTTGCATGATATTTTGAATGAATACGAACATGGGCACGATACTGGTTCAGATTATGGACGTTTTCAAGCGATTTAGGTTATGTTGTCTGTTTTCAAGAGATTCAACATGGAGGGTTTTAAGAGATTTAGGATATGTTTTAAAGAGGTTCAGGATACAGACGCGAATCTGGTCGACTCCGTACCTAGTACGGACGAATACTGACATGGACAGCCCACAGGCATGCCCATGTAATATAGCTTGCATTATTTTTCCCTTTTGTTAAAGCACCTGTCCTGGAGACACGTGAGCAAGATGTTCACCTTGTCTGTCAATGGTGTATATAGCACAAGCAATGTTGCTCCTGAAAGGTGATCCATTAGGTGAATCTCAAGCAATGAGCGAACGGATTTCATATGGTTGAAGAGCCATGAATAACACAACATAATATCATCATTCTCCAACTTCACAATATAAAAAAGGACTTGATCAACAACTCTGGAAATAGCCAACTCAACAATAAAGGACGTAATCAGCAGCTCTTGAAATATTCAGATTGACAAATTACTGTTTCTCAATGTGTGCGACCTACCAGATGAATTCAGCAAGTGATCCACAATGGCTTGTATATGTTCCCCCTTGCAGTTTTTACCTTGTTCACCAACTTCAAGAAAATCAAGTTGAGGCTTATCGGTTGGTTATGGCTAATACTACCATCAACATATTTTGGTTACACTTGGTACTTCAGGATCTTAGAAAAGATAAAGAGTGTTGCTGGAGGGCTTAACCATCTTCTTTCGAGTTCAAAATGAGAAATTCTTCATCCTTCAGGCACTGGGCTCTATTTTTCCTTTACATTGACCTCCCTGAATCTTATTGACATGGTTCAGTCATTTTTGACTGAAACCACTGACAGATTCTTGGCAGTGACAGTGGGTCCAGTTGTGAGTTGCTTTGTGGTTCCAGTTTGCAGTAAACTTGGCATGTATACCTCTCGAATAGTGCGTCGAATACTGTGTGTAAAATTGTGCTTGTTGCCATGTCGTTGTGGGTCTACGGTTTCAGCTCAGCGAGGTAGTTCGGACTGAGATACATCTTCTTTGACGTCATGTATGCTTGTTATATGCACAAGCTCTTAAAACTTACTGTTGTATACCTCAGGTCCTCAACTGACTTTCCCTTGACTGAGTTGGTTCCGGACTCCCAAACGAACAGTTCCTGGTACTCTGGTAGTAGTTGGGCAGTAGAATTGACATCAGGTATCACATCTCGAGCCAAGGTTTGAATGGTAACTTGCATTTTATTATTGCTTGTTGGATCTCACACACACACGAAAAGCAGTATTAGTGGACCAGTGGCTACAAGCTTGATGATGGTGTAATCAGAGTTGTGGCCTTCACTGAGGTGTCAAAATGTTGATTCGAATCAGCACCTAGAAAGGGAACAAGTTGATCGGTTATTTGGGCAGTTGTGCAAGTTCATTAGGTGTGGGGTTGCTTTGATTCCTAGCTCAATGGTTTTAGGGTATGAAGTTTGGCTTCTAACAGAAGAACTGAGAAGTACCAGAACATCTCTCTTCTTGGAAGAACAGTACCATGTGGTACAATAGACGTTTGGATGTTAGCTTTGCTTTCCTCCGGTACATGGAGAAAAAGCTGTTGTGGGGCTTCCTTTAGTGGCAGGAATGAGACAGGATTTGACCTATCCTTTATGGTGGTAGAAATCAAGAAATATAAGGATCAACAAAATACTAGTTGATATGAATGGGTGAAGGCGCAATATAAACAGCACAAAGACTGGTTCCTGAATAAATGAAAATATCACATAAGACAAGTAAATCAGTTACTTCTATCTACATCTTGCATGTTCTGCATATCATTTCCTAATCTCTCTTTTCATTTGCATTTTCATTTGCATTTTGCTTAATCTGTTATAACTTATAAGTTTTGACATCTTCCACCTCCATTGGCACCTCTCCCTGGATCTTTGTCTGGTCCCTTTTCATGTATTCCATTATATAGCATCTCGGGCTTACCATGATGTAAATTGGTATGAGGGTCCAACTAATTGTCAATCTTCACCAAAAGCATTCTATTAACACTTCCGACCATAGATATCTGATACACTATAATGCTAAAATGCTCTGTTGATTCAATTTTATGCTGATACTTTTTAATATGACTTAGGTGAATGAAACAATAACAGCCAATTTCTTGTCTCATAATTTTGTTATGCTTATGTTTCTTTCTAGCAGTAAAGTCGTCTCAGCAAGAAAAGACTGTTAGTAACCCTGGGATTTGGCGCTGCTCCATTTGCACATACGATAATGATGAGAGCTCATTGTCTTGTGACATATGTGGAGCTGTTTGTGATGCCAAATCGTCTGTCAACTTAGCCAAAGTCGATGAAGCAAAAGGTACATTGCTCTTCCAAGCTACAAATAACTTTCTCAATGCAACCATGGGTTACAATGGGATCATAAGTTACATGATTTTCCTTTTGTGACAACTTGACATATTTTAACATATATTGTAGAATCCATTTCCCTTCATCCTTTCAGATATTTTGGCATGTGAAATTCCAAATTAATTATTATAACTAGTCTCTGTTTGCGTGATACCTAGTGGAGCACTTAAACACACATGTTCTTTGTGTTAATTTACTCTGGAAACCGTACCGGAGGAGAATAGTCTAGCATGTCATAGTGATATTCATTTTAACTTAGTGGCTATATATATATATATATATATATATATATATATATATATATATATATATATATATATATATATATATGAATGGCTAGTTAAGTTTGATGATGCTTGGAAAAAGGTTTCAATTGTAACCATATCTTCATGAGGGTTTATTGATCATATCGTGGCTGATTGTGATGGTTTGGTGGTTGAAACTCGTGTTTAATTACTTCCAGATTGTTGTTTCAGCTCTTCATGAAGCATGCCCACTTTATAATTTACTTATTTTGCTCTACATATAGCATTTCTTTTCTATATATGGCATCTCTTGTGACTGTACTTCTATTTGCTTGGTTTTAGGTTTTATAACCATAACTATGGCTATCATACAATGAATGTTACTTCCCTAAACATGTCTTAACTAATCTTTTCCCCCCTTATTCTTTGTGTTTAGCATCTACCAGTAGTTCCTCCAGCATTATTGAAGAGAAGGGTGTACTCAAATTTCCAGCAAATAATAGCACTCCAGGCAATATCACAAGGGAGACTGCAGACATGTCACAGGGTCTTTCACGCAATAAAAGTCTAACTGTGGGGGGACAGCCAATTATATCCAGCAAAACAAAGGAGCTGTCAGCCACGCCACAAGTTCTATCCACTGATCTAGACAATTTGAAGTTAGATACTAGCGTTACTAACAGTAAAAAAGATAAGCCCCTTTCTCAGTATAAGCCAGAGAAATGGATGTTAAGTGACCAAGAGCAGGGAGCCCTTAATCAGTTGAATCTTGCAATAGTAAGCCATCCACCGGGTTAGCCCGGTGAACTAAATTCTTCACATTTTTTATTTTATTTTCTTATTTACACTTTGATGTCTTAATAGAACTATTCTTCACAATTATGACTAGGTTGGCCATGTTGATTCTGGAAAATCCACATTATCTGGGAGGTTGCTACATCTTCTGGGGCGAATATCTAAGAAGGATATGCACAAATATGAAAAGGAGGCCAAACAGATGGTATACTCACTTCTTGCATAAATTAATTAATCAGTGTGTTGCATCATATTTTAAGGAGTTATCTCCGATGATACAATTGAATTGTTAACATGGATGCTGTTAAGATACAATTGCATTACATAGCTGGTAAATTAGACCATGATCAATTTCACACTCAACCTGTGACTTTGTTTACTGATAACATTGGTCAATCAAGCTGCAAAATGATATATATATATATATATATATATATATATATATATATATATAGTGGGGGGGGGGGGGGGGTGTGTGGTGCTCATTGTTTAGTTGCTAAACATGGATGACAGATACTGAACCACAATTTGTAAATGCAGGGTAAGGGATCATTTGCTTATGCATGGGCAATGGATGAGAGTGTTGAAGAGAGGGAGAGGGGTGTGACAATGACAGTGGCTGTAGCATATTTTGACTCCAAGAAATATCGTGTGGTTTTGCTGGACTCTCCAGGTCATAA
This sequence comes from Iris pallida, assembly GCA_029216955.1. Lineage (NCBI taxonomy): Eukaryota > Viridiplantae > Streptophyta > Magnoliopsida > Asparagales > Iridaceae > Iris > Iris pallida. The sequence continues at coordinate 3,113,178 of JANAVB010036618.1, read as the reverse complement.
GGATTTTGTTCCAAATATGATATCTGGTGCTACACAAGCAGATGCTGCCGTTCTCGTTGTTGATTCGTCTAAAGGCTCCTTTGAAGCAGGAATGGATGGTTACGGCATCGGACAGACCAAGGAGCATGCTCAACTTATTCGAAGTTTTGGTGTTGAGCAGATAATAGTTGCTGTCAATAAGATGGATGTAGTAGATTTCTCCAAGGAAAGATTTGATTTCATAAAACTGCAACTTGGCTCTTTCCTAAAGTCTTGTGGTTTCAAGGAATCATCTGTGACTTGGATTCCACTTAGTGTCATGGGAAATCAGAACTTGGTGACGAGACCTGATGATGATCGATTAACAAGCTGGTAAGTGAACAATTCTTGTTTCTCTTACATCTATCCTGATTCCTGAAAGAACTTCTACTGGAACATTTAACACAATATTAATGGACTTTCCATGTATATGGAAACCGGTGATGGTTGAAAAAGGCATAGGTATATGACAACATATAATGTTGGAGACTCTTACTTCTTTAGTGTCCTGTCGGTTGCAAGGAATTGTAATCCAGAATATGAAATTCATGGAATCGGGGACCCTTGGAATTGCAATTCCAAATTAGTTGGATAAGAGAATTAGAAATTCAGGATTTATATTTCTTGATTGGATAGGGTTGTTGAATATACTCATCTTTTCTAGTAAAAACTAAAGTGTGATCTCCACAATGTTATCTGTTGATAGCAGAAGATTCCAGAAATTTGTTTTCACATGTTTTCTGAATGGATTTCAATTCCCTCTTTTTGTATATAAAGGTAGGAATTGAAATTTTCTGTGAATTGCGATTCTCGTCTTCATAGCAACGAAATGACACAAATTAGACCAATTCTTGTAATAGAATTCAGTGAACTACAATTCCTTGCAACTAATTGGCCCTTAAAGAAATCCTTTTAGCTTAAAATTTAGGATACATAAAAAGGTTTCTCTGATGCATTTCTATGGAAGCATCAGTGTATTTTACCTTCTGACTTGTCATGGTGGATAACCGGATACCCACAACAATTTGACGTGGGTATCGCTTCTCCTTTGATATATGCATATGCTTCATAGTCCAACACCCTATGTTTAATATGTTCTGTTACCCATTTACTGATTTTGATAAATGTAGTGGTGATTTCAGGAGTTTTATATAGGCATGTAATTTGGGTGGATTAAATAGTAGTATATTACTGTATTCGTATTCTCTTTCTCTTAGTGGATAACTACAAATATGGATACCTTTCTGATACTTAAACCAGTATCCATATTTCATTGAAGCCGATATAAATTGCAGTTGATTATGGAACGGCATCGGATAATTTACATGTGCAGGATTTACAAGGGGATCTAAATTCAATATATGGTTATAAAGTGTTTGTTTATTATTTGGATATTATTTGCATAGTTACATGTAGTTAAGGGGTTTCGGACCTATTCATATGTTATCTGCATGGTTCTGACCTAAAATTAAAATCTGTTTGTTTTCATCCCTAGATTTATAGTTATTTTTACCTATATTTCCCTATAGTTATGGAAACCAGAAAGTCATCAAGTTCAGACTGTCGTGCTTCAGTGGCTCAGAGCATTGTTTGTTTAATTGAATCCTCGCCATTATAACTATCAGCATTTGTTGTATCTCGAGTAGTGGCCTTGCCCATTATGTATTTGGATATTATTTTAATAGCAGTGCTGTAAAAATTTGTAGTAGTGGTTGAGCGTAAATTAATGTGGAAACCAAGCTTCAATTTGCATGATATAAATCAATGTGCAACAAATTGTCACGAGCTTTGGTTAATATCTTGACATTTTAGCAAGACTATTTTTCCAGCTGTTTGCAATAATAATAGTTAATGGAGTCTCTAGGACGAGAGGTATGCCTAGATGAACATGATTTGAAGTGTTAAAGAAGGATATTGCTTTTGTTAGCATTACAGTCTTACGGCGGACATAGGTCTTAACATAGTCGAATGGAAGAGGAGGATTCGAACAACCAACCCCAAAAATTTGGGATACAGACTTTGTTGTTGTTGTATTACCCAGCTGTTAGATGCTTCAAAAGTCAGTAGCTAGGAAGCACAGGCACTCAAAACATGTGGGTTGTGTCGTGTCAAACACATATTGGACACGTTATGAACACAACTCAGACACTCCAAATATACTAGGACACCAAATTAGAGGATGTGTCCGTGTCACCATTTCCATACCATCTCGTATCTGTGTCCGTGCAACATAGGTAAGTAGGTTTGCAGCTAGCGCCTTTTAGCATATATTCCTTAGAAGATGCGAGTAATATAAGCCAAGGTTCGCAGCATCGGCCGATACCGACCAATACCTACAGGTCGGATCGGTTTTGGCATGTCGAGTCTGATACTCACATGTACTGGCCGATAGTGAAAATGTCGCTCTCTTTTACAGTCAATTTAGCAAAGAAAAACTAAAAGAGAGACAATTATGGTAAAAAAAACAATGTTGACACAATGAATTTCTGTAACGTGCTGATAGAATTTTGTATCGTCACATTGTAATTATTAATATTTGTCGAAGTTATATAGTAATTCACAATGTTCGTACATCTTGATATGTTTTCTTCCAAAATTATCTATTATGGGGGTACGTTGTCTAAAAGCAAGTAACATAAACGACAATGTCTATTGTGGGTAAATAATTCAAGAATATTGAATATTATTCAATTCAAAAATAAAGAAAACAACACATAATACATAAGATTATACCTACATGTATAAATATTTATTCTTTTTCTTTTTTAAATAATTTTTATTTTCCTTTGGCTTCCGAAACCAAGAACTATGAAACCCTGATTTGAAACCGCCTAAAATCCAGAAACCGCTGAACCGATACTCATAGGAAAGATCCAAAACCGATACGATACTGATAGTTCAAACCTGGCTTATAAGGCATAAGCACCCAGTTGATTACCTCTGGGCTGCCTGGAGTCTTTTATTGTCAAATGCTGTAATGTTGTTTTGATGCTTCTATCTTGATTACAGTTAATTTTGTTGACCCCTTCAACTTTTGGGGTTAAATCATGATTCTCTCCTTTTCAAAACTACTTTCCCAAAGATTTAGTGTTCTTGTGACGTCACATTGCCCCCTTTCTGGATGAAAGACCCTTCTCCATGTTAATGTTCATTTGTGGGAATGCCTGTTAGAAAACCATCCATTTTTTTAATATCACATATTTTTTCATAAAATGCTAATATGAGAAGTCATCCAAAATTGCCTTTGTGTTAGATTAAGACGCTAATTCGTACTAAAAAGGTTGAGAGCCTAAGGTCCTAGTCTAATTAGGAGGGATGGGGAATATAGATTAAGATGAGGTTTGGACTGTTGGTTAGGCCTTTAAAGGTTAGGTTGAGAACCTAAGATCTAGAGGGTTAGGTTTATGGTTAGGCTTAGGGAGAATTGATAGTACTAAAAACTATGGGCAGTATTTACGTTGTTTAACTAGATACTGTTAGGGGCATCGGCCTATCCCAAGGCTTAGAAAATATAGAAGTTTGATTGGCTTCAAAAATGAGGAGGTAACTGATCTAGGCCAGAAAAAAGGCTTTACTGAAGCAGTCCCTTATAGATTAGTCTATACTTTTTAAGCTAGAAACTTAATTCTTTACGCACTTATCAGCTATACTGTACAAATTCTTTTCAGAAATTTGAACTCTAGTTATTTTACGAAGGTGCTACAGGTTTGCAACTTGGTGTTGGTAGTAAATGAAATTGTAGAAGCATTATATGAACCATATAATGATCTTTTTGGAGTCATGAAGATGATTACCTTATAAAGTTCTCACTAATTATTAGTTTTTGGCATGGATTAAAATATCTTGAATGTTTTTTTTGAAGGTATCAAGGAATATGCTTATTGGAGGCAATAGACTCTCTTGAACCTCCCCTACGTGACTTTTCAAAGCCACTGCGTCTACCTATATGTGACGTCACCAAATCACATTCATTGGGTCACTTGGCTGCTTGTGGAAAACTGGAAACGGGGGCTATTCGAAATGGTTCAAAGGTGCTTATCATATCTGATTACTTTTCTACTTTGTCATGTCCGATATATATATATATATATATATATATATATATATATATATATATATATATATATATTATTGTTTTGTTTTTTCCTGAATTGTTCAGTTGATCAAACAGCCACTTTGTGAATCTGAATATGATCTGGTAGACCGTGGGTAACATAATACGTGCAAGATAGAATATCTATGTTGTCATTATAAAACCCTAATATCCACATTAATGATTTTCATAGAGGGTGAGATGCTGTGTTGCATGGCAAGGATACAACACGACACGGTAATGACATGGCCACACGAACACGGCACCTATTTTGGTCTGTCCTAGTGTGTTCTGGAGTGTCTGATACACGTCCAATGCGACAAGGTCGTGCTTCCTAAATGGGATGAAATATGAGAATGGTAAAGGATTTTATCTAGCAGTTAACAATGATGCTATGGTTGACCTAATCAGTAGATTTAGTAGGTAATATAAGATCCAGAAAATAAACTGAAATCATTATTAACACAAGAATTGTATTCTTTGTGATGATATAGATCTTGCTGTGTGTTATAGTATGATCAAACTCAATACTGTTTTAAGGTTATGATGGGTAGTATACAAGGTTTGCAATATCGGCCGATACCAATATGTATTGGCTATTTTGTATCTTTTTGGCATGTCCTAGTCTGTTATCAACCTCCATCGATAACCGTTACTGGCTAATAAGTAATACCGACATATGGAGCCTCTTTCCTAGTCAATTCCGTATAATAATGTTAAAATTAAAAGAGAACTATGAAGAAATTCACTGTTGAAACAATGATTCGGTCGTGTCGAAGACCGAAATGCTGTATTGTGTTGATAATATTCGTTATCGACATAGTGTAACTAATCCATTTGTCGAAGTTGTATAATTATGACTTCACGAAATTCATCCATCTTCATAGATTGCCATTCCTTCATTGTGTCTTAGAGATGCATGCAATCCGATAAAAAATGTCTCGTCTTACCTCTTCCTCTAGACCCTTTATAGTCTAGGGGAATTTGGAGGGTGTTCCCTTAGACTGCAAACCAAAAGGTAGGTCTACCGACCTGTCAACTGGTCACCTTAGTTTTATGACTTGACCCTCTCATGCTCATAACTATCATGTCTAGACAGCAACATAGAGGGTTGACGTCAGAAAAGTGCTTGTCATAAAACTTTGTCAAATCTTGCATGGAGCTTTTTTATGCTCTATAGCCGACCCTATTCTTATGGGAGAAAGCTTGTATGATGATGATAATTAACATTCATCCATAAACTATAGCTTGGGTATCTTGTCTAAAAGCAAGTAAAATAGAAAAAGTATCTATTACAGAATAAGTATTCACCAATGATAGTATCCCATTAAAAAACTAGCTAGAAGTGAAATAATACATATATTATGCCTAAATGTATCATTTTTTATACATATAGTATGCCTAAATGTATCATTTTTTCTTCTATCATTGGAATAAAAAATTAGTATTTGGCTCTCCAAAACTCAGATCCAAGACCACCAAATCCGACGATACCGATACTCATAAGAAGGATCCAACCCGATTCTGATACTCTGATACTGCAAACCCTGGTAGGATAGTTTGAAATCATCACCTTATACAATATGCACATTTCCTTTACCACTTATGATATTCGCTATCAATTGCAGTTATTCGATAAATCATTTTTCTTATCTCAACTTTAAGCATGTTGATGAGACATAAATTCATTCTTCCATTAAGCTGTAGAAGGGCATCCTAGTGCCAACTGCCACAAGGCACTCTGCTAATGCAGGGTCTATAGTTATGCTGCTTTATCCCATTAATATATAAGCAGTCTCAAGTCTGAATCTCAAGAATGCAAGTGTGAAGCCTTAATTAGCACCAACAAATGTCCTTTGCTAAACAACTTCCACTTTAAAGATGTATCTATTTGCTATTAAGTTTTTTTTATTAATTACTATTTTGTTACTTGCTATATTATTATCTGGTTTGTGGATTACTACTTGTAGATTTATGGATCTTTTTATTTATTAGAAGATCACACCTTGTAGATTTATGGATCTTTTTAACTTGTTAGCAAGGTTCGGAGTATTGGTATTGGAAATCGGTATCAGACCCTTCTTATGAGTATCGGGATCGACAATATAAGTGGTATCGTCGGTTTCGGATCGGAGTATCAGATTTTTTTGGTATCAAATTTTTTTATAGCAAATTATTAAAAATGTAGAAATATATATTATACATTTATGTATAATTTTAAGTATTTTCTATGTTGTTTCTTAGTAGTTTTGAAATTGAATGAAAATAATAGTCACCCTTGCTCATTAGTTTACTTGCGATAAAATAAGTTTCTTCAGTTACATGCTTTTACAACCTTACTATGCTTTTACACTCTTGCTTGCTGATTGATCTTTTTCATTCAATTTCTATACCAAATTGACTAGGAAAGAGGTTTCCATCGTCGATATCGGTCAATATCGGTAGCAGTCAGTATTGGATCGGGGCATGCCAAACCGTATCGGTATCAGCCGTATCGTATAAGTTAGTTAGAGGTGTTTGGTTCTGATAATGATTAAATTTCTGATTTTAGATGATAAATCAACTTGAGAAGAAAATCATCAACTTTTACTTTATCATGATATATAACTGTTATTTTTTGGGGTAAATAGATTAAAAAAAAAAACTAAATAGAAAGTAGGCTAATCTGTTATGGCTAGTTGGCTATAATTTAAATTTCCTGTTTCTTTGACCTAGAGATTCTGTCATCCCAATTTCGCATGTTGAATTATGAAGGAATGGCTTAGCAGACCTCATAGTTGATGCCCTAGTTGAAGTCGGTTAACCGTAGCCGGTGAACTCGATGACACCAGGAAGGGGCTAATAGTGTAAAGAAGTGCAGAGGGAGCTTGGATGCCTGCTATGGGGAGTCTATACATTTGATGCTTTATTTTATTGAAACCACTTTGATTTCACGGGAGATCAAATAGTGCTATATTCTTCCTGCCTCTGTACAACTGATTTTTTTCTGCCAGCAATGTGGTTGTTGCCTTTAGATCTGTCTTTAAGATCCAAGAATATGACAGGAACTGAAATGAATTTTCTCTTCTACCATTATATCATCACCGGTGAAGTGATCGGCAATGATCTGAATTTATTTGTTGCAGGTTCTGGTCATGCCTTCAGGTGATGTAGCGACTGTAAGATCTATTGAACGTGACTCCAGTTCTTGTAGTATAGCAAGGGCCGGAGACAACGTGGCTGTTAGTTTGGCGGGCATTGAATGGGGTCATGTAATGCCCGGTGGAGTGCTCTGTCATCCAGATTTCCCTGTGACTTTGGCGACCACGTTGGAGCTTAAGATCCTTGTCTTGGATATTACAACACCAATATTAATTGGGACTCAGGTAAGCGTCAGAACCTCGCTTTTCAGTCTCAAGGTTTTCATTACTTGCCCTAATAAAATGAAAATGAATATTATAGGTTGAGTTCCATATACACCACGCCAAGGAAGCGGCAAGAGTAGTAAAAATAGTCTCTCTCCTAGATCCAAAAACTGGCAAGGTATCTAAAAGTTTGCCACGGGCCCTTAAAGCCAAACAAAGTGCAATCATAGAGGTAACTTGCTTTTACACACGTAAAATTTCTTCTGTTAGCCTGATATTCCAGTCTACGTACTTTTTTGATGTGTTTTATGTGATGGGTTCTGGTAAGGCTCTAATGAATTCATCAGACAGTACCAGAAAGAACTATGGGTTTGGCAATCTTTATCAAATCTATATACACATCTATAAGATTCTAAACTGTGTATATGCAGGGCCGGCCCTGAGCTGATGGGGGCCAAGGCAAAACTTCCAAAATGGGCTCCCTATACGTAATGTAAAAAAAAAAATATAAATAACAAAAACTTGTTGCCACCAAGATTTGAACCAAGGACCTCTAAAGTAAAAGTCTAACATTATAACTACTACGCCACAATATTTTATGTTAAGAAAAGCACATGACACATACTAGTTCTATTGTAGATAGATCTATGTTGGTGCCCCCATTTCGTCTGGGGGCCCTGGGCCGTCCCTGTGTATATGTGAAATAAATGGCTATCTTGTACCTAGTTAGCCCTTGACACGGGCATATTTTGATCTCTACATTCCCAGTACGATATTATGCATCATTTCTAGGAGAAGTTTTCATTCTCTTAAGAAGTTTGTTTCCCGATGCAGGTGACTCTGGACGAAAGAGTTTGTGTTGAAGAGTTCTCCAAGTGCCGGGCACTTGGAAGGGCATTCCTTCGATCATCTGGAAATACCATTGCTGTAGGTGTTGTGACAAGGGTACTCGATCAGAGACAACATGCTTGAAGCATCATCTTTAGATACATATTTATGGATGTGGCATACTGAAGGAACCATGCCAACTCTTCTCAGCAAGCAAATTTCTTCCTACTACTATCAATTTGCCGCCCATCACTTACTAGAAAGCCTTCAGACAATTTTGTATCGAGTTTTGGTACATAATAGGTTGTAGAGTATCTTTCTTTGTACACTAATGGAAGATGTAAAATATATATTTATGTCAACTATTTTTTGCTAATGTAGGCTAAACTAGAACCTGCTTATGTACCAAATGAGCGTATTATTTGGTTTATTGTTCTTTCAACTCCACATTGTTTTTATTAATAAATGGTTACCAGTTTCCTATATGCTATTAAGATGTACTAAATGGTTACGAATTTATAAATTATGTGTAGCTATATACTGGACTTTAGCAGTGTTGGAACTAACATTTGGTTCAACCCGGATGTGGGGATAAGAAGTAGTGTCAATCATTACTTTTCACTTATTGTCCCCGTATATTGGGTGTAAAAAAGTACCACTTTTTACTGTTTTTTTTTTTTTTCCTCAATGCTGACGGAAGTGACAGATTGTATTTTTCTAATAAATTAGTTATTTAGTACATAATTGGCTGCTAATTTATTATGGTAAATTATAAGGGCACAGCACATTTTACTCAGGGCTGTCCAAGTGTTAGTTTTTCATTATTTACAAGTTTGCCACTGAAAAAATTACTCAGGGCTATCCAAGTGGTAGGTATAAAAGATAATGAGGACTGCCAGGAATTGTGGCAGTCCTGAAAGTAATGAGGACTGCCACAATTCCTGGCAGCCCTAGAAGTAATGAGGACTGCCAGGAATTGTGGCAGTCCTGAAAGGGACATGCTCTACAACAGGACTGCCACAATTTCTGGCAGTCCTAGACATATTGAGGAGGACTGCCACAATTTCTGGCAGTCCTAGACATATTGAGGACTGCCAGAAATTGAGGCAGTCCTGAAAGATACTTGCTGTACAGCAAGTTCCTTTCAGGACTGCCACAATTTCTGGCAGTCCTAAAGTCGACATTCCCGAATGAAAAAAATATATTAGGGTTTATTTCAATCTTGATAATAGAGTGAAATATGCATTTTAGGATTTATTTTCATGCATTCTTTGTGAGGAAAGAAGTATTTAACCTTTATTTTCATACATTTTAGGGTTTATTTAATTTTTTGGGTGCCATCGAAATTGGAAAAGAGAAGGAAACTAGGGTTTTGATGGAGATGGTGATGATGGAAACGGTGGAGAAGAAGAAGATGATGATGATGAGAAAAAAACTAGGGTTTTGATGAAGATGTGAGAATGGAAATGGTGGAGAAGAAGAAGATGGATAGAAGAAGAAGAAGAAGAAGAAAGCTAGGGTTTGTGAAGAGAGAGAGTGGAGAAGAAGAAAATGGACAGCCCCTGAATAGAAAATTTGGACAGCCCGAGTAAAAGTTCCTCAAAGCCTGGCTAGCCCTAATCCTGGCTAGCCCCGAGTAAAAAAGGCTGTGCCCTTATAAATAGCCTTTATTATTGAGTGGCAGACTATTAATTTATTTAATTATAATGTATTAGTAAATTAATTAAAATATTATTTATGGTATTTTTATTATTATATAAATAATTAAAATACCATTAATAAATTAGTTATTAAGTAATTATTTATTTAAGGCTGATCCACTTAGTAATGTATATAATATCACTATTTATTTGATTATCTCTACTATTATAAAGCTGCTTAAAAATGGCTCATTTTAACTTTTAATGGTAATTAAAATTAGTAGTCATCATAATTAAAAATTAAGGGTGGAAAAATCCTAACTAATAATTTAACTAACTGATATTATCTAACTACTTACACATATCTTTTACTATACAATGAGGCTTCAAAATGGCTCAAAAGTGAGCCGTCTAAGTCGTGTGTATATCATGCTCCATTTTATTTAAAAAAATTAAATTATGTAAAAAGTTGTTGAAAAAGTTTATATTTGTTATAAATATTCAACATAGAGAATCGAACTCAACCAAACAAGAAAAATACCTTCTACCTTAATTACATGAGTTAGAAAAGATAGAAAAGATATTTGACTATAATTGGGTAATATTCTTATTATACTGCAAAATACGTATATTTATTAGTATATATAATAAATTCTAATTAAAATATTTAAACTATTGTTCAACAATATCATGAAAAAAAAGTACGTACAACACACGTGAATTTACTAGTTTTATTAGGACCAGTTCATTTAATAAATTATAATTATTATAGTTACTTGATATTTAGATAATTAAATTAATAAAATAGTTGGTAATATTTACTATTAATACTCCAATTAATAAATAATAATATTAATATTAAATAAATAATATTAAAGAGTTAGAGGGTAAAGTGCATTTAAATCCTCCTTAGATGTGAGAAGTGGAGGGGCGGGTCGGGGTGCTGGTCGGCGGAGGGAGGAGTGGAGGGGCGGGTGGCTGGTCGGCGGAGGGAGGGGGGGGGGGCGGTGTCGGGGTGCTGGCCGACGGAGGGAGGAGTGGGGGGACTGGTAGGGAAAAATGAGAGGGGGGGGGGGGGGGGGGGAGGTAGGGAAGGGGAAGGATATTTTAGGTATTTTTTATTTTTTTAAAAGTCATTAACAGTCATTTCTAACAGCTAATAGACAGTAGGGACTTTCTTGCTCACGCGGACAATCTAAGGTGGAGTAAACTGCTTAAGTTTTTCAGAAATTTTCATTAAGAGTAAAGTATTTTAAGGTAATTGTAAAAAAAGTAATAAGTTTGAAAAAATTGCAGATGGGGTAAAGAAACAACATCATTGATGGCGTGTTCTGAGCGGATGAGGGAAGCCACCATCACACGCCATCTCCCATGGCCTATCCCCACCACACGCCATGGGAGATGGCCTCTCCCTCCATTAAAAGTATAGCACACGCCATCACTCATGGCTAGTGCACACCTCCATTAAAAGTGGTAGCACACGCCATCACTCATGGCTAGTGGAGCCCATTAAAAGTGGTAGCACACGCCATCACTCATGGCTAGTGGAGTGACACCTAGTGGAGTGGAGTGGAGTGTAGTGGCCTCGTGGAGTGGAGTGCAGTGTAGGGTAGGCAACGGCTAGTGTCCGGATGTGCGCGCCACCATTGGTGGCGTGCTGACACACCAACGGCTATGCACCAACGGCTACATTTCAAATTCTCTTTCCTCCTCCTATTTATTGCAATGCTTGACACCCTCTCTCTACACGAACACATTACTCTTTTTTCTATCTCTCTCTCACAGAAGCACTTCTCTGAAGCTTTGAAGCTCCAACTCCTCATAGCAGCTAGTATCTCCCTCTCACAAGCTTCCAACTACTCAAGCTTCTAACTACTCACGGAAGCTAGTCTCTCCCTCTTACAAGCTTCCAACTCCTCACGGAAGCTAGTCTTTCCCTCTTACAAGCTCTCGCTCTCTATTAGATTAAAATTATCAAAGTTTTTTTTTCTCATGGGTGATAATATTAAAATAGTATGCTCACATGGTGGTAGAGTAAATGGGTTAACTTACGAAGGAGGTGACACCCAATTTTTTACAACTTATCGTCATATTACTTTAGAAAATTTACGCAATTTAATTTCAGCGCATTTTTCTATTAATTATGAATTTATTTTAAAGTCTATTTTTGGTTCCACATGTTTATTAATAGATGGTGAAGAAGCATGGAATTTTATTCTTGAGATTAATTTGCAATCACCTTATATTAGTTTATATGTTACTCAAGTTTCATCATTTGTTAATAGAACTAATGATGAATTTGTTTCTAATTACCCACATGTTAACACGGGTGCTAGTTCTTCTTCTCAAACAATTCCTCCCTTACTAGATGAACATAATGATGATGATGATTATGATGATGATAATGATGATGATGACAATGATAATGATGAGGACAATGAAAATAGTGATGATTTAATTGAAAATACTGGTTATGAGATAGATGATGATAGTACTGATAATTCTAGCACTCCTGAATTATTTGTAGGGCAAACATTCGACAGTCGTTCAAAATTTAGAAGCTTTATAAGTAGTTTAGCAATTCAGCATAATTTTAGTTGTTCAGCCAGTGCTATGAATAATTCCCATGGAATTATATATAATTGTGATAAACAGAATTGTCATTGGAGAGTATATGCCAAATCCATAGGAACAGGACAAATAGTTAAAGTTAGTACACTAGAAAGTCGTCATTCTTGTTTAAGTGGACTTACGACAGGACGTCATCGACTAGCTACCGCTGCATGGGTTAAGACTAAAATAGTTGGCTTAATCAGAGATAATCCGTCATATAGTGCATCACAAATTGTGAAGGATATATTTAGGGAACATCGTATACATATTACATACTCTAAAGCATGGAGAGCCCGAGAAATGGCATTACGTGAAATAAATGGTAGTTATGTTGAGGCATATGCTGGCCTTGAGGAGTATGGTTTTAGAATTATGGAGTCGAATCCAGGTAGTAGATGTTTTATTAAGACTTCCGAAAGCAACAAGTTTGAGAGAATATTTATTTGCTTTAAGGCGTGCATTGATGGATTCTTAAGGGGTTGTTTACCTGTTATTAGCACTGATGCCACTTTTCTTTCATCTAAATATCAATGTATTTTATTTATTGCTTGTGCTCATGATCCTAATTATCAATTGTATCCTATTGCTTATGCTGTTGCCGAAGGTGAGAATACTGATTCTTGGTCTTGGTTTTTAAATGGTCTTAGACTATCATTTGAAAGTTATTTTAATGATTGGAGTAGTATCTCATTTATTTCTGACAAGCAAAAAGGATTAATACATGCTATGCGAAATATATTTCCAGAATCGCCTCATTTTTTTTTGCATTCAACATTTTAAGCAGAATATGAAGTCTATTGTGAGAGAGAAAAAATTTCATCGGTTGTTAGACTCGCTTGCTAGATCGTATAATGAAACAGATGCACATTACTTGTTCGAGATAATTAAAGCAGAGAACATGACGATGTACAATTGGCTTATTGGTACAAATGATGAAAATCGTCATTTTGCACATTAGATTACAGCATATGCTCCTTGTCCTAGATTAGATATTAACACTTCTAATCTTGCTGAATGTTTTAACAATTGGATTAAGAGTTTGCGTGATAAACCAATAACGACACTTCTCGATGGTATTAGAGCAAAGATTATAACACTTCATGACAAAAACAGGAATCATGCTCAAAATTTAGACACGAGTTATTGTCCGAAGATGTTAAAGACAATGGCATCTATTACCAACGAGAGACATCAACTTCAAATATTACGAATTGATAGTTATTTGTTTGAAATATTAGACCGTGCATCGAGTAGAACATATATTGTACGGTTAGATGAAAGATCTTGTACATGTTTAAGGTGGTATCATACTTACATGCCATGTATACATGCATGTTTTGCTTGCCAATATTGCAGTGATGAGGTTGAACATTACTATCCGATAATATTTTCTACTGACAGGTTGAGAAGTGTGTACGAGCCAAAGATGGAGCCAATTCCAGTTCCTTACAACATTCAAGCGGTTTTGGTTATGGGAGAAATTGGAGTTCCAGATGTCAGACGCAAAGCAGGAAGGCCGAAGAAAAACCGCATTAAACCACGTGAATCATCGACAAGAGAACTTCGCTGCGGCAATTGTGGTTTGATGGGACACAACAGAAGAAAATACACAAGTCAACCAAGAGAATGAGGACAATAGAACTTGTAAACATTACGTAATAAAATTTTATTTCAATCATTCATGTCAACTTTTAAACATTACATAGTAAAATTTTATTTCAAACATTTCTGCGGGCCATTCGTTTGTAATGCCTTCGTTCTACCTGTCTAAGGCCAAGTCGGGCTCTTCTTTCATCTGTGGTCTCCTCCGCTCTTCTTTCATCCTCTTTCTCGACCTCCTGAGTAGGCACCGGGGCTGACGGAGACGCAAACAATTGCGAGTAATACGACATGCCTTCAAATGAATACGCTGCGGTAGTGTTGATTTGCTCAGTCGTGATGCGTTGATTATAGGGCTGAAAGGCTGAGGAAGAGCCCATGCCCACATACTGTTGACTGAGCCCTTCTCCAGCGTAGTGTAGGGTAGTGTACTCTGCAGCATAAGGCTGGCTAGGGTACTCTGCAGCGTAATGCTGGCTAGGGTACTCCGGAGCGTACTGCTGGCTAGGGTACTCCGGAGCGTACTGCTGGCTAGGGTACTCTGGAGTGTACTGCTGGCTGCTGCCCTCTCCATGGTACTGCTGGCTGGTGCCCTCTCCATGATACTCATGGCTGGTGCCCTCTCCAGCAGCGCCCTTGTCACGCCCCAGAACCAGAATACTGGAGAGCGGGGGAATGACTCAGCCAGCTACGTATTACGGGTAGATGAATACCGTATAATACGATCAATGCTGTCTAAAAAACGAGGGGGTGCATACTACATGAAAGTCTCACTATGGTCTCTTCACATCTATTGTCTCAATCATTCAAACAAGAAACAGTAATAGAGAACATGTAAGATAAAGCAGTAAGGCGTCCCAAACGCTCTGTCAAAATGTTCTTGATATCTGGCTTTACAAAACATAGCCAGATTGATGTAGCAAAAGTATACACAATTGTTATCAGCTGCAGTCTGACTTTAATTACAATTATGTAAAAATAAGTACAAGATAATCCGACTAACATGTCGGTGCCAAACGACCAAGTATAAAGTAAGTGACAAAACGAGCGGTGAAGTAAGGAACCCACTCGAGTCCTCCTGCGATCATCCCTCTAGTGTTGACCATCTTGGAGGTAGAAGTAAGCTGGATCCTTGGGGACCGGCTCTAAATCTGGCCATGCAAAACCAGAGAGGTTAGACCTCTAATAGCAAGCACCACAAGGGAGCACGACATGAGAACTAAAACAGTAAGTAAGAGAATATAATAATAGATCTCTGCTTGCTACTAGGATTCACATCACATCACGACACTTCGAACCAACCTCCCAACCAAACAAGGACAGAAGTTGGCCCGTCATGTCCTGACATTCTGATCATCCCAGTTAGGTAACAGAGTAGGTACAGTACACAAACAAATCGATTTAAACGGCCATTCAACTACTACGGCTTGCTACTGTGTGTTCCAAGTTATCCTGGAATAATGCAATTAGGGATTCCTCAGTTCTTACTATGTGCAAGCAAGGCTAGTCTATCCAGTGAATCATGTGCGCCATGCATGAATTAGACGAGTCCCAGCAGGACGCCCGTCAGCAATATATAATATACAATAAATAATATAACCAGATACTGCTCCATGCCCGTGTGGCAGGTTTACAGTATCTGTGGGAACCAGCCGGCCCGTCGGATACTACTCGTCCCAAGGGAACTGCCATGTAAGAACTCGGGAATCCATTCTCTCCATGCAATCATTATTTTGTTTAACTTAATAGTCTCTACGTTGAGTGAAATTCCATGCCGTGGATCATGGTCATTCAAATGAGTACTTTCGTACGGGGTACGATATGTACAACTCTACAACGATACCAGTGCGGTTAGGTTGCAGGTCTTACATAGCGTAATGCAACAATCAAATCTAACCACGGTAATCATGCCTTGACCATAAAGTACACATGCTTCTTTTGTAGAAATTAAATAAATAAGTAAATAAATAAATAAATAGATTGAAGCCTGCATGTGCATGTATGTCAATATTCGGGATCAGCCAGTCGATTACAATAGTTCATAACATGAATGTGTCTCATTCATTTAATTTAATAAGACGACTAGCCAGCCTCTTAGTTCCAACTAGGAACGCATGATCAATTTAGTCAAGATAACCATCATTATCAATGGTGACAAGGCATGAAAGTCAATTAGTATTCAGTAGGGTCGAGTCTACAACTCTCAGGGTTTAATTCCAGTCAATCGGGGTATCTATACTCAATTCACGACACATGGTACATCCCACGTAACAATCTATATTTAACAGAAATATTAACATATCATGATTATAACAAGTTTATGCCAAAAGGCGTAAGGATATAAAATGGACGTTAAATATCTAATAAAATATCAATATACAGGGCTATAGAAGAGCCAAGCTTAAGGAAAGTAAAACCCAAGTGACACGCTGACGTAAGACCAAGTCAGCCAAAGGCCACACGCTCAGTGCAAAAGTCATACGCTCAGGTCAGGCTACGCTCAAGTAAGGCAGCGTATGAACTCCACACGACTCCTTGACACCCAAGTGAGCGTATGCGAGACATACGCTCCCAAAAGGCAGCGTATGGACCCCATACGACTCCTGACCATCCAAGTCAGCGTATGTAAGTCATACGCTCCAAAAAGGCAGCGTACGGACCCCATACGACTCCTCACTATCCAAGTAAGCGTATGCAAGTCATACGCTCCCCAAAGGTAGCGTATGAACTCCATACGACTCCTCACTATCCAAGTGAGCGTATGCAAGTCATACGCTCCCCAAAGGTAGCGTATGAACTCCATACGACATACGCTTCCAAAAGGCAGCGTATGCAAGACACACGCTTCCTAAAAAGGCAGCGTATGGACTCCATACTGCGCTGCGCTAAAGAGCGCGCACAGCTCAGTGACGTAAGCTAAAAAGCTAGCGTACACTGCTCACTGTCTTCTCCAAACAGCAAGAACTCCATGGTTGCACCCCAAAGCTTCAAAAGTCCATAACTTGGTCAAAACAAGTCCAAATCGAACTTTCCAAAGGTCAAAATTGGGTAGAATAAAACTCTCTACAACATGGAACCGTCAAAATTTGCAAACAAAGAAGTTTGATAGATCAAGACCACCAAAATCCGAAAATACTAATTTCTAGATCTACAAAAATTAAGACTTCGAAATGAAAAATGCCAAGTTCTAAACTCTCTTAGGATCTTGCGAGGAAGATAAATGAACTACAAAAACATGGATTCTCATGGGGAGCAAGTTGTACTTGCCTACGGTTGGTAGGTGGAGAGAGTAATGAAGAAGAAGAAGAGTGATGGTGAGAATGTGAGTTTATGAGGAGAGAGAAAGAGATGTAAGCTTTAAATAGAAAAGGGGTGGTAGGTGGGAGTTGGGCCGGATCCAATGGGTCGGGTTGTAGGGGATCCAACCAAAGCCAACCCGAACCCAAATAAGCAAGACTAAGGCAGGGAATAAAAGCAGGAAATAAAGTGCAGAAATAAAATTACAGAAATATAATTGCAGGAAATAAATTAACATGAAAATTTAAAGAACAGATTAATTGATTAACATGAAATTAAAGGAATTTAAATACAGGATAATACATGATAAATATTGTGAAACCCATAATTCTGTAATTATTAATATTAATGTTTTAGTAGTGTTATTCGTATTTATTATTATTATTATTATTATTATTAAATATTTTTGAGTGAAAAAGGATTTCGAAAATTATAATAACAAGGCTTTTTGAGTTCAGACCCGAGTCCGAACCCAGACCCAGACCCGAACCCAATCCTTTTCCTATTTCCAAAATCTGGTTTGACTTGGTTAAACTTTTAATAAAAAATATATATATATTGTGGCTGGTCCCGTAGGACCAGCACCCCACCCCATGCACGAAATGACCTCTCTCCCTTAATGTCTCCTCTCCACACACGTTTACACACCTCACAGCCACTCCCTTTTTATAACCCCACTTCTCTTCCCACTTCTCCTTCACAGAAGAGAATTCCACTCTCCCCTCTCTTATTACTCGAACTCACCCAACAGAGAAGAGAAAACTCCATTTCTCTTCATCCCCCTTTTACTCACAAACCCATTTTCCCACCTAACTCCACCTACCCCCGAGCCCTAGCTCGGCCGACCGAAGTCCGGCCACCCTCGCGGCGAGCCCCGTCCGCGCGCCCCTTCCCGTCGGCTCTCCGGTGACCGCGAGCCCCCTTCCGCGCCACCCTCCGGCCAGCTCGCGGCCCAGAGCGCGCTGCCCTAGCGCGCCTACTCCGGCGAACCCCCGCCCATTCTCGGCCGCGCCGCCCGACTCCGGCGAGCCCCGGCTAGCGTCGGCCGCTTCCCAGCGTCGCCCCGTCGGCCGTTCCCCTCTGCGCCCTTTTCCGTCGGCGTCCCTGTCGACCAGCGCTGATTTTCTCGGCAGCGCGCCCAGTACCCCGTTCTCGACCTCGCTCCGAGCTCACTGTTCTTTGGGGTGAGTTTCACTGCTGGTTCTCCGCTGTGCCTAGCTTCTGGAGTTACGGCGTTTCGTCGTCGACGTCGCTGATTTCCAGCACTATTTCGGGAACGTCGCTGTGCTAGATTATTCTATTTCTTTCTATTTTTCATCTGAGAGCTCTAGCCGAGCAACCCGAGGTTGTGAGACTCGTCTCACAGTATCGGTATTTATATACGGATACATATTTTGTAGTGTATTTCATATTTTCTTGGTTTTCGTAATGCTTTAAAAAAATTTCTAACTTATAGATTTTTCCTTGGCCGGCATGCCGCCAGTATACCGGAGTATACCGACGGCATACCGTCCAGACAGATTTTCCACATTTTAGATATTTTCGATTTCAGATATTTTCATGAATAGTGTTTCCGATATTTTGATAAATAGTATTTTGGATATTTTGATGAATAGTGTTTAGATATTTTCATGAATAGTGTAGATGCACCCTATTACCCATTGGATATTTGGTTTTGTTTTGATGGTTAGGATTGACTTAGATTTTGACATGGATCACGATCCGACGGTTAAGATTAAATCCTCCTTCTATATATACCATTTTACTTTCTCTCTCCTCTCTCTTTTCATTCTCTTCACTCTCTCTTCATTTCTTATTCCCTTCTCTCCCCCTTGGAGCTTGCCAAGAGCTTGGCCTTGAGGCCTTGGGTGTGGTGTCTAACCCCCCCTAGGAGGAGGAGTAGAAGATTAGGCTTGGAGCTTAACCTAGGCAAGTACATCTTGCCAAATCCATGAACCATTTTGTTTTGTTGTCATTTTTGTTTCCCTTGGTATTAAATGCTTAGAATTGTTCTAAACTCATTTTGTTAAGAATGTTTTCCTTGTGATTCTCATCTATATGCATGTTTCCAAAATTGGTTTAAACAAGGTTTTGATTTTCTGTTAAAATCCAGTATGGACTTAGTAGAAAACTTGGTATCAAGAGTGATACTAGTGTTACCATCATAGATCTTGGTCATATATACATATATGAGGCCTTCACATAGTTTGTATATCATAGATTTTGAGTTTGGTGGCAATCGGAACCCGTTTCGGTGTCCCGAGAACCTCTGTTTGAGAGTATTTTGAGGTATTGATCTATCAAATGTTTTGATTTATGAAAACTAATACTTTCATGTTGTAGGAAATTCAATTCTATTCAATTTTGACTTTTAAAAATCCGAATTTCGATTTAAAACGAAGTTTTTATGGCCGAAACAAGTTTTGGCAAAATTCTGAATTTTGTTGCTGTTTGAAAAACCGGTATACCGCAGTATACCGCCGGTATGCCATTTTTTGCACCAGAAACTTTCTGTTTTTAGTCCGGTATACCGCCGGTATGCCGCAGTATACCGCCGGTATGCCGTTTTATGCTGTTTTAGTCTGTTTTTTGCCCGTTTCTGCCCGTTTTTGTCCGTTTTTGATATTTTCTTCGATCGTAATGATTTCTTAACATGATTAGATGATCTTGTATAGTTAGAGAATGCTTGTACACCCTATATACACTTGACACAAGCACATGTTCAATCATTTTCTATGAAATGTACTTAGCTTTAATTATTATTTCCCACATGCCATGATATGTCTTTGATAGATTCTTTCTTACAAGCTATGTTAATTGTTGCCATGCCTTCTTTGCTTACATGATAGTGGCCCGTCGTGGCGTACTCTTCTTACATGTCTTCTTTGCTTACTAGATAGTGACCCGTCGTGGTGCACTCTTGTACATGTCTTTCTTTGCTTACATGATAGTGGCCTGTCATGGCGCACTCCCTATAGTGGCTCGTCGTAGCGCACTACCAGCTTCCAGTTTATGATGTTTTCTTGTTGTGGCTTGTTATGGTGCACATTCTCGTTATTGTCCAGTCTTGCATGCTCATGTCTAGGATGGATTCTGCGGAATGCCACACCCAGAATCCAAGAAAATGGTAAGGATTATATAACTAGATTGATCATTAGAACATAGGTGGGGAGGATTTCCCAGTTACCTGTTGCCTTCGGTCTAGGTCGTTATAACATTTAATTTAAGGGTTTGGAGCTATCCGTCGAGATGAGCACTCTCCCAGCTTCACCGTCGTGTGGGAGCACAAAGTCACTCTTGTAATCAAAACCCGGCATGACCAATAGGTGGCAGCAGGCAGGTAACCGGACTTGGAATTCTCAAACTTGCATTTGTTAGTAATTAGGATTGTGACAACCCTAGTTAGCTAATGTATAAAGCCGTACTCATTGCTTGGCCGTGACTATTGTATGGAGTCCAGTCTAGTCTAGTTTGCCTAGGCAGGGTCCGAATTTGTTTATTTTCAGTACATCTTTGTTTATGCTTTACTTTTGTCGGTAAATGATTAGATACTAAAGTTCTGTTC
This sequence comes from Iris pallida, assembly GCA_029216955.1. NCBI lineage: Eukaryota > Viridiplantae > Streptophyta > Magnoliopsida > Asparagales > Iridaceae > Iris > Iris pallida. The sequence goes on along the minus strand of JANAVB010036618.1, from coordinate 3,092,181 downwards.
AGGAGAAGGGTTACAACCCCGTTCCTTGTTTGGTTTACGGGTTGTAACTTGGGTTCCAGAATAGTTCCTAAGTCATCTAATCATTTGTCGTTCTATATAGACATGACATGCTCACATGCTCCAGTTACATGACATGCTCACATGCTCCAGTTACATGACATGCTCACATGCTCCAGTTACATGACATGCTCACATGCTCCAGCTACATGACATGCTTACATGCTCCAGTTACATGACATGCTCACATGCTCCAGTTACATGATATGCTCACATGCTCCAGTTATAAAATATGCTCACATGTTCTAGTTTCCTTAACATGCTCTACAAGATAAGTTAACAAGTTAACAAGTTTTCTTTAAATGCCTTACATGACAAGTTTCCTTTAAAATGCTCACATGACAGGTTTACAAATGATGTCTTCCTTTACATATCTACAGTTAACTCTATATGACATGTTGTTTGTTTATTGTCTCTCATCGGGATAAGTGCATTGGTAGTGCACAAGTCTCGATTAGCCTTACCTTTATGTCTCTATCCGTTGCTTGTTAGAATTAGATTGGTTTTAGTTCATAAGTTTGGCTTCCTTTGTGGTACTTGCTATTGGGGGTCTGACCCCACTGGTTTTGCATTGACCAGATCTGATAGAGGAGCCCGGAGGATCTTCCGTACCTTATACTCGTTGGTGATTACCCAGAGCACCAGAGTACCTTAGTGGGTTTTCTATTTCATTCTCCCACTAGTTATGTACATTATTCTTTTGTGGCGTTTAGCCTCCGAGCACGTGTTTAGCTCGTGTTTTGGACTTGACATTTAGCCTACGGACCAGAACATGATTTGCATATTCTAGACTATAGCTAGAGCTTATCGTGTATGACTATTACTCTTGCTAGTCTTCACTCTGTATTACTAGCTTCATGATCATTGATATATGATAGTTTGGGACGCTTTACTATTTTATATTCCAGTTGATCTTACTTCTTGTACATTGTTTACTGCCTGTGATTGAGATACCTAGGATTGCTTGACCCAGGATTGCCTGTTGGATTGTAGTAGTAACCCCCGTCTATACAGCTTATACGTTATTTCGGAGTACTGGAGTACTTTGGTATACGTAGCTGGCCTGGTCCGTCCATACTTGCCAGTATTCTGGTTCTGGGGCGTGACATAGGTTTTAGTGGTGGCCCATGCAAGCTCTGATTTATCAGATATGTGGGGGTTACTGATGTTTAGATATCTCAGTCACAATTCTTCTTTATTGATATCCTTCGTATTATTCTATATCTCTGATCCTTTGACCTGATATCTGCCTTGATCGTTGATCTTTCATGTTCCCTCGATTTGATCCTTGTGTCCTTCAACTTTCAGGGGCACTGTTCTTATTCCTTTTGATCAGCTTATTCGGGTTTTACGGATGGCAGGTCAGCAATCTTCTGTTGGGCCAGTTATGGAGGATCAGTCTCAGCATTCAGGGACAGAGTTCAGAGTTGAACCGAGAGCGGAGGTGTCAGTTCAGCCTGATCATCCAGGAGTGTCAGTCCTACCAGAGCAGCCAGAGAATGTTGTTCATGAGCTGGTGGGTGTTCTCAGGGGCTTCATGGAGTCACAACAACAACGAGATCTCATTCTCCAGCAGAGTATCCAGATGTTGATAGACCATAGTGGACAAAAAATACCAGAGGCATTCAAAGCCGAGGACTTGCCTCCAGGAGGTGGAGCCAGGCAGTACCAGTCCTCAAGTCAGTCAGCATATCGAGCCCGACCTACTGTAGAGGCAGTACGAGAGCACGAGCATATAGCCAGGAGGACCACGTCCAGAGCTGAGGGTCGTAAGAGGTACCATGCAAGTCAGGCTTTTCACTCCGACATCCCTCACCAGTACCATCATACAATTATCCACACCAGCACCAGGAGTTACCTGTCGTATGTTCCTTCTGTGGAAGGGGAGGACACACTCATATTACTTGTCGGAGGGCCAACTCTCTATGTTTGTTATGCGGATCACCAGACCACATGATAGGGGTTTGTCCTGGGAGGAGTTCAGTTGGATCTTCATCCTTCCAGTCTGCAGTTCCACAATTCGGGGCACCAGCACCAGTTCAGCAGAAACGAGCTCAGAGGCCTTTACCGACGCAGTCCCATGCATTCCAGCAGGAGAGGCCTCATCACTATATGCAGGCCCAGGCTCATAGACAGAGAGACCAGCAGCAGTATCAGTCAGAACAAGAAGCATGTACCTACTGTGGCAAGATAGGGCATCTCAGATCAGTTTGTTGGGCGGCCATTAGACGATGCTTCCGTTGTGGTGCAGAGGACCATTCTGTTAGCACTTGCCCATATCCGACATCTCGAGGACAACCAGCTACACCAGATGTACCACCTCAGTCTTTTCAGTCTCCTCAGTCATCACCACCAGCAGTGGATGAGCAGTTAGGGCCAATACTAGATGTTCAGCCATTGGCACAGTATCCTCCGCCATCGCGAGCTCAGAGGGTCAGACAGCGCAGAGCGTGGTTGTATGCGCAGTCTCAGGGGCAGCACTAGTATCAGCATGAGGGTAGTACCTCGGGAGTCTCAGGTACCATCTTCATGGTCTTCTTTCAGTTATGTCCTTTTGATTATTCTTCAGTAGCAGGCCAGGTAGTGGCAGTATATCTTGGGTTCTTGCAGGCGACCTTGTATTCTATCCACGTATGGAGTACAATGGCCGGATTGATTTATTCGATGAGTGAAGGCGAGTTTCTCGTCCCCAACTCTTCTGTCTTCGTAGTCGAAGCATGTGATAACTTCATTGGTATCGACTATGAAGATACGTCCTAGGTAGAGTCATGTCTTGGATTAAGTCATTGGTACCGACTTATTTTGAGAATTGACTTTTATCTAAGTTGTGGAGTCAGCGTAGGCCTGCTCCTACTCAACTGACTCAGGAGACATATTTATTCATATGCCTCCATCCCTTCTTGATTGTAGTTGTGTTACTGCTTACGCATTTACTTATATTACTGTTGTCTTTATCTTACCAACATGCCACGCTTTGTTTTGATTGATATGATTTTTCAGCTCTTTGGTTTGGTTTTCATGCTTGACTAGATTTAGGAAATTTCGAGGACGAAATTTATTTTTAAGTTGTGGAGAGTTGTGAGACTCGTCTCACAGTATCGGTATTTATATACGGATACATATTTTGTAGTGTATTTCATATTTTCTTGGTTTTCGTAATGCTTTAAAAATTTTCCTAACTTATAGATTTTTCCTTGGCCGGCATGCCGCCAGTATACCGGAGTATACCGACGGCATACCGTCCAGACAGATTTTCCACATTTTAGATATTTTCGATTTCAGATATTTTCATGAATAGTGTTTCCGATATTTTGATGAATAGTGTTTTGGATATTTTGATGAATAGTGTTTAGATATTTTCATGAATAGTGTAGATGCACCCTATTACCCATTGGATATTTGGTTTTGTTTTGATGGTTAGGATTGACTTAGATTTTGACATAGATCACGATCCGACGGTTAAGATTAAATCCCCCTTCTATATATACCATTTTACTTTCTCTCTCCTCTCTCTTTTCATTCTCTTCACTCTCTCTTCATTTCTTCTTCCCTTCTCTCCCCCTTGGAGCTTGCCAAGAGCTTGGCCTTGAGGCCTTGGGTGTGGTGTCTAACCCCCCTAGGAGGAGGAGTAGAAGATTAGGCTTGGAGCTTAACCTAGGCAAGTACATCTTGCCAAATCCATGAACCATTTTGTTTTGTTGTCATTTTTGTTTCCCTTGGTATTAAATGCTTAGAATTGTTCTAAACTCATTTTGTTAAGAATGTTTTCCTTGTGATTCTCATCTATATGCATGTTTCCAAAATTGGTTTAAACAAGGTTTTGATTTTCTGTTAAAATCCAGTATGGACTTAGTAGAAAACTTGGTATCAAGAGTGATACTAGTGTTACCATCATAGATCTTGGTCATATATACATATATGAGGCCTTCACATAGTTTGTATATCATAGATTTTGAGTTTGGTGGCAATCGGAACCCGTTTCGGTGTCCCGAGAACCTCTGTTTGAGAGTATTTTGAGGTATTGATCTATCAAATGTTTTGATTTATGAAAACTAATACTTCCATGTTGTAGGAAATTCAATTCTATTCAATTTTGACTTTTGAAAATCCGAATTTCGATTTAAAACGAAGTTTTTATGGCCGAAACAAGTTTTGGCAAAATTCTGAATTTTGTTGCTGTTTGAAAAATCGGTATACCGCCGGTATACCGCAGTATACCGCCGGTATGCCATTTTTTGCACCAGAAACTTTCTGTTTTTAGTCCGGTATACCGCCGGTATGCCGCAGTATACCGCCGGTATGCCGTTTTATGCTGTTTTAGTCTGTTTTTGCCCGTTTCTGTCCGTTTTTGTCCGTTTTTGATATTTTCTTCGATCGTAATGATTTCTTAACATGATTAGATGATCTTGTATAGTTAGAGAATGCTTGTACACCCTATATACACTTGACACAAGCACATGTTCAATCATTTTCTATGAAATGTACTTAGCTTTAATTATTATTTCCCACATGCCATGATATGTCTTTGATAGATTCTTTCTTACAAGCTATGTTAATTGTTGCCATGCCTTCTTTGCTTACATGATAGTGGCCCGTCGTGGCGTACTCTTCTTACATGTCTTCTTTGCTTACTAGATAGTGACCCGTCGTGGTGCACTCTTGTACATGTCTTTCTTTGCTTACATGATAGTGGCCTGTCATGGCGCACTCCCTATAGTGGCTCGTCGTAGCGCACTACCAGCTTCCAGTTTATGATGTTTTCTTGTTGTGGCTTGTTATGGTGCACATTCTCGTTATTGTCCAGTCTTGCATGCTCATGTCTAGGATGGATTCTGCGGAATGCCACACCCAGAATCCAAGAAAATGGTAAGGATTATATAACTAGATTGATCATTAGAACATGGGTGGGGAGGATTTCCCAGTTATCTGTTGCCTTCGGTCTAGGTCGTTATAACATTTAATTTAAGGGTTTGGAGCTATCCGTCGAGATGAGCACTCTCCCAGCTTCACCGTCGTGTGGGAGCACAAAGTCACTCTTGTAATCAAAACCCGGCATGACCAATAGGTGGCAGCAGGCAGGTAACCGAACTTGGAATTCTCAAACTTGCATTTGTTAGTAATTAGGATTGTGACAACCCTAGTTAGCTAATGTATAAAGCCGTACTCATTGCTTGGCCGTGACTATTGTATGGAGTCCAGTCTAGTCTAGTTTGCCTAGGCAGGGTCCGGATTTGTTTATTTTCAGTACATCTTTGTTTATGCTTTACTTTTGTCGGTAAATGATTAGATACTAAAGTTCTGTTCAGGAGAAGGGTTACAACCCCGGTCATTGTTTGGTTTACGGGTTGTAACTTGGGTTCCAGAATAGTTCCTAAGTCATCTAATCATTTGTCGTTCTATATAGACATGACATGCTCACATGCTCCAGTTACATGACATGCTCACATGCTCCAGTTACATGACATGCTCACATGCTCCAGTTACATGACATGCTCACATGCTCCAGTTACATGACATGCTCACATGCTCCAGCTACATGACATGCTTACATGCTCCAGTTACATGACATGCTCACATGCTCCAGTTACATGATATGCTCACATGCTCCAGTTATAAAATATGCTCACATGTTCTAGTTTCCTTAACATGCTCTGCAAGATAAGTTAACAAGTTTTCTTTAAATGCCTTACATGACAAGTTTCCTTTAAAATGCTCACATGACAGGTTTACAAATGATGTCTTCCTTTACATATCTACAGTTAACTCTACATGACATGTTGTTTGTTTATTGTCTCTCATCGGGATAAGTGCATTGGTAGTGCACAAGTCTCGATTAGCTTTACCTTTATGTCTCTATCCGTTGCTTGTTAGAATTAGATTGGTTTTAGTTCATAAGTTTGGCTTCCTTTGTGGTACTTGCTATTGGGGGTCTGACCCCACTGGTTTTGTATTGACCAGATCTGATAGAGGAGCCCGGAGGATCTTCCGTACCTTCCACTCGTTGGTGATTACCCAGAGCACCAGAGTACCTTAGTGAGTTTTCTATTTCATTCTCCCACTAGTTATGTACATTATTCTTTTGTGGCGTTTAGCCTCCGAGCACGTGTTTAGCTCGTGTTTTGGACTTGACATTTAGCCTACGGGCCAGAACATGATTTGCATATTCTAGACTATAGCTAGAGCTTATCGTGTATGACTATTATCTTGCTAGTCTTCACTCTGTATTACTAGCTTCATGATCATTGATATATGATAGTTTGGGACGCTTTACTATTTTATATTCCAGTTGATCTTACTTCTTGTACATTGTTTACTGCCTGTGATTGAGATACCTAGGATTGCTTGACCCAGGATTGCCTGTTGGATTGTAGTAGTAACCCCCGTCTATACAGCTTATACGTTATTTCGGAGTACTGGAGTACTTTGGTATACGTAGCTGGCCTGGTCCGTCCCTACTTGCCAGTATTCTGGTTCTGGGGCGTGACAGAGGTATAACCCCATGTTCCGCTATTTTATTATTATTTGTCGATGATAAAATGGTCCCCGGTTCCTTTGGGAATTCGGTATTAGCGACGCCTTATTTTTCCGAGACTTTCGGAGAGGTCCCGTGGATTATTTTGCATTCCCGGAATATTTCGGAAATGGATTATTGGTATGTTTTAGTTTTCCGGAAATTTCCGGGAATATTCTGTGACTTGTGGATTTGGAATCGAACTTCCGAAATTATTTCGGGTCGTCCTGATTATGCTGTGGATTGGCTGTGGATATTTTATATATATAAAATGTGGGTTTTTCCCTAGTTTGGGACTTGCAGGAATTATCGGCGCCAATTTCCCAGTTTTTGGGTTGACCAAAAACAGAGGAGATACTGCCCGATTTTTCCGTAAATCCCGAATTATTTTCAAAATGAATTTAAAATGATTTTCGGAATTTATTTGATATTTATTTTTGGGTGACGACCGTACCGGTCAATGGACCCGACTAAGTGCAAACGATACCGGCCCCGTCCGGACGTTGAGGCAATTAGCCAGATGAGGATCGGACCATTATCTGAGACTTATGATTTATCATTATTTTATTATTTATTTCTGTTTACATTTATTTAATATTTTCAGTTAGGACTAACGGCAGTTTATTCTTATTTCAATTTATGTAAATAAATTGTGATGGGCATAAGCCCAGCTGGCTGGTCTGTGACTGTAATAGCTTAGATTCGTTGCCTTTCTGGTTTTTCGTGTTTTTATTATTTAGCGATTAAAATGGTTAAAAAGTATTCTTCGTATAAAATTAATTATTATTTTCTCATCCTAAAATTGACGGGTTTAATATTAAATAAAAATCACGCATTTTCTCACTAAATAAAAAAAAATTAGTTTTTATAATTATAAAATTACCAAGTTTTTCTAATAATCTGGCATCGACGATATTTTCCCGAAATCAAAAGTTAAACAATCGTTTTCCCTCGTATTAAATCAACGCACTAATAACCGTGTTTTCTGTGTTTGGTTAATTAAATAATTAAAATTTGGACTAGGACGCAAATAGAGATTACAACTAGCATAGCTAAGTTGGTTAACCTGAATGCTGAGTCTATCTCTCGAATGTAGAAATTCGAGGACAACTCTAAGCTTCCCGTCTCGGAGTCATCCACCTCTCCAGTCATTTTACATTGAGGCAAGTATAGTTTGTGTTAGTTTACAGTTATTTATTTAATCGTTTTACTGCATGTCTAAACCACGACTCAAACACGAAACTCTCACCGAGAGTACTGTACTGTAACTACTGTAACTATTGGGGACTGGGGGAGTAGTGTAATGAGTATGACCACATCCAAACTACTGTAACTACTGTAACTATTGGCTTACCCCTCATACACACGGGGATAAGCTGTACCCTCCTGTAACAAACCCAAGCCGGTCATATGTCATTACCTGTTCAAATTACTATTTTCTACTGTAACAAACCTGTTTTAAAAACTGTTTAGAACTGCATGATTCTATTTCTTATTTAACTGTTTAAAATTAGCATGAATTGTACTTTGCTCCCTCTTGACTGGAGATAACATTTTTAGGGGATGATGCTGAGCTATGTTACAACAGCTATTACGACCCTGAGTTGTACCCGGTTGTGATGCCAGAGTCCCCGCAGGAGGACGATGGAACTGAGGCTGATAGATAGATTTCCATTCTACATTGTTTTTTTTATTTTAAATTCTGTATTTCCCTTCAGAACAATTTTTATTGTATTTAAATTCCAGTTTAAATAAAGTTTATTTCCGAAGTTGAGTTGTGACAAATTATACTGTTGTTGTATGGTTACCTGCTACTGAACAGCTTACTGCCGCCGTCTCAACAACGGTGCAGGCTGGGCATGATCAGACTAGACCCAGATAGTTGGGATCGGGTCGTGACAAATATTAAATAAATACATGATAAATACTAAATAAATACACATGAGTTATACATGTATAAAAATACGCATTCTGGGAACGGGGAGTGACAGCCCTCCTCGTCCTCTGGATCGTCCACCCTACGACGTCGTGAATGTCTCAGGGGAACAGTGGCAGCCAGATAATCGGCTGGGATACGTGTATGCAATGGAGGCATATCAGGATCCCGTCCAAGACTCAGTGAATCTACGCGAGTTAAAACATCTCGCATCCACTCCCGACCATGCGGCCACAAATAGCTCTGTGGTTCTTGGATATATTGTTGCCCCAAAATAGCCTGAAATATAAAATATGCAAATTATAATTGTCATTATATATCCCTTGAGTTTAAATGGTGGTATAGTAGTAAAGTTCTACCGCTTCAGATATGTCCTCAGCAAAAGCTCGCTGGGAAGATTCATCTACGGCTCTAGACTTGAACCGTGGCTCCTCGAATTTGTATGCTCTGTTGGTCATACGAGGCGCTCCCCACCATTGTCTGTAAGCCAAATCACCTTCATCTGTATTTCGTAAAAACAATCATAAGACAAATGCTACCGGTCCAAATATACTAGTAAGTTAGAACTTACATTCATCATTATGCATTATTCGGGGCATCCCTGCCACACTACTATCCTGGAATCGTCTATACCAGGAGGCTCTAGCAGCATCGATTCTGTTTCTTGCATTGGCTATATCATAACTCATGGCAGGCGGATCATCCGGAATAATCTGCCTGCAACCGAATTGTCGGAGAACGCGATCTGCCGGATGATACATAGTGTAACGATCGTATATAACATATGATTTGTGTAGGCTCAAATCATACGACGTCCTTTTAATTTCTGGAGCATTTTCATCATCTGAGTATGGTATCCATACAACCTATTGGATGACAAGTTATACGAAAAATTGACAATTGTAGTTTAAAACGCTCTAAAATTTTAAGTGGAAATGAATTGACAATTGTGTACTTACCTCCTTCCACGGTACTATATCAAATTCTCCCCTGTAGACTGAAACATCCTTATGTAAATTATGATGAGGGTCCACTATATTTGTGGCCCATCGCGTAGCAAGGGAAAAAATTCCAACATCACTGAAAATGCTGGTTACAGGTCGACCGATATAGAAATGCTCGTAGCACCATACCTAAGACATGAAAACATATGATATTTACAAATTGTATATCATCAAAAAGAATTTAGCGAATTTAGGAATTATATTTTTATTACCTGAACCAGGGTCATGCACCCACACAAATTTTTGGTACCCTTTGATCTGACAAATTCCGTCAAGCTAGCATATAAATATGCTAAGGTAGCAGCCCCCCATGCATGACGTGTATGTTCTTTTAAATTGTCTAAAAAGGGTAACAGTCGCACGTTTACTTTATTTTCCTGCCCGTCGGGAAATAGCATTGCCCAACACAAACAGAGCAAATATGCTCTAGTACAATAAAGTATCTGCAAATATTGAAACTAACATATTAAAACTAACACACTTTTGAAATTAACTAATAAAGAAATCTTAACAATAATTACGTACCCTTAAATCATCGACCACTACTGGACCGTCGATAGTTTCATCTAGATCCATGAAATTATCCCGAAGCCAAGTTATACTGACAAAACTCTTTCCTCCTAAGTCCGACGGTGCATTAATGCCTAGATATCTCCGGATAATTTGAGATGTATTTAAAGTTGTATCAAAATATATAGGTTCACCGGTAATAGGTAATCCTAAAATATTTGCAACATCCCAAAGTGTGATTGTCATTTCACCAACGGGCAACTGAAAGGTGTTGCGATGAGGCCACCATCGTTCAGCGAGACTAAAAATGATATGTACATCGTGGACTAAAATTTGAATTTCATCCAGATATTGAAATCCAAATGAACGTACCAGCTCCTTTTGGGCAGCATTTAACTCCCATTTACGATATCCTCTTTGTATCCTCCAACTTCCATGTTCCCGTGTCCGAACCTCCGGAGGATAATCATATAGCTACAAGCGAATTATATTCTTATATTAATGTAAAATAAATAAATAAATAATAATGCTAGTTATCATTTTAAAATTTACCTTTCCGTTAAAAACCAACGTAGATATATGAGTTTTTCGTTCTTGTTTTATGGCTTCTGTAACCGGTCCCCCGGAAATACGGCCGTCATTTGGTTCAGCCATCTGTTACATTTTAGACAAAAACTATTAGTATAGTTATTCATACATAGAAAATATAATTTTAATATAAAATACAAAAACTTACTATGTAAAGAGGAGATCAAGATAGAGGAGGGAGCGAGTATTCTTCTGTGAAGTTGAAGGAGGAAGAACTTGTGAAGAGGAGGGAAGGAGCTGTAAAGAGGAGGGAAGGAGCTTCAGAATTTATGAAGAAGAGGGAGGGGGAGTGGAGTTGTGTGGTCTCCGAGAAGGGGAGTCTCCAACGTGCCAGCAATGGGATGGGATGGGACATGTGAGGGGATGGATGCTGGCAGAAAAATATGTGGTGGCAGGATACTCCACGCCCCATGGCGTGTGGGGGGGCGGGAACAGACACAGGCCATGAGCCATGGCGTGTCTCGCTTGGCATCGCTTGGCATCTAGCGCACGATGGGACGTGCCTCCACGATGGGACTGTCAGGATGCAGGATATGCCATGATCCATGGCGTGTGGGGGGAATCAGTCAGGATAGGCCATGATCCATGGCGTGTGAGGCGGGCCCCATTATGATACTCCACGCCTCATGGCGTGTTTTGGGCGGGGTGGCTTGGTTGGAGGCCACGTCTACTCCACGCGCCATTAGTCATGTCGTTTCATTACCCTAATTGCAATTTTCCAAAACTTATTACTTTTTTCACAATTTTGTTAAAGTACTTTACTCTGAATGAAAATTTCTGTAAGTTTTTTAACGAGTCTTATTTTGCTAACGAGACAAATCTAAGAAGGATTTAAATGTACTTTACCCAAGAGTTAGATAACTAATTAGTTATTATTATAATTAGCTTTTTATTATTATTTTGCCATCTCTGTTAATATTTAACATTAAAATATGAAAGTGTAAATTTATACAACCTACGAGAAGCTATGAAGCCAATCTCATTGGCCTGGTGCTTATTTTTTGTCGGACTTTTTCTCGAACGACTTGAAGGCAGCAAATAGTTGCAACGAAGCTCTTCAAACACTCCCTATTGACACTGCGGGCCCCTCCTCCCCTCCCTTGACCCACCACCGCCTACCTCCACCTCATCCGCCCCTCCGTCGCCGCCAACCAATCCCCATCTCCCTCTCTCCATGTACCTCAAGTTCAAAGGCTTCATCGGAGCCCAACAGCTGTTCGACGAAATGCCGCAGCGGAACGTCGTCTCGTTCTCCGCCATGAAATCTTTTGCTGATCCACCACAAACTCTTCGACGACGCAGATCGCCCGCCCGGATGTTTATTTCCACGCAGAGGGACGGCGTTAAGCCCAACATGTTCACCTTCTCATCAATACTCGAAGCTTGCGGCACCTCGAACAGGCTCTGGTCGGTACATTGCGACGTGATGGACGTGTTCGTTAGGACCTCATTGATCGATCAAATACAATATAATTTGGAAAATGGGTATCGGGTTTTTTTTCAGGAAACGCCTACTCACCCTACGTTCGTGTCTTGAAGTACAAGAAATATTTGATGTTGGCGAAGCGCATCTTGATATGTACTGCAAGTGCAGGAGCTTGGAGGAGGCCGGAGCGCTGTTCGGTAGAATGAGGGAGAAGGACTGACGCGATTTCACGGAGCACGATGCTCTCGGGGCAAGTGGAGGATGGGCGGTTTTATTTGGTGTTCGTCCGGGGAGAGAGCACTGTGGATGTTGAGATGGATTTTGCGCCGGATCATGTGGTATGGAGGACTGTTCTTGCAGCTTGTAGGGGGTGCATAAGAAGGTGGATTTGGGCAGCCTATGCCGCAAAAGTAGTTCTCGAGTTGGAACTGGGGACGAGGGCGCTCGCATAGGCTGATTGTCGACGATGGAATGGCACCGAAGAGGTGAGGAAAGGGATGAGAGATAGAAATGTGAAGAGGGAGCCGGTCGAAGTTGGATTGAGGAGAGCAAGGACATACATGTCTTCATTGTAGGAAATATCTCGTGTGTTTGTAACACATGATTCTAGGAGGAATCACTTAGATTTCACAGTAAGAAAATGGTAATTGCTTTCGGGGTTGCAAACTCTCTAGAGGGAACCCCATTAGAGTGTGATGAAGAACTTGAGAATATGTGGAGATTGTCACAGATTTGTCATTAGAGTGTGATGAAGAACTTGAGAATATGTGATGAAGAACTTGAGAATACGTGGAGATTGTCACAGCTTTGTCATTAGAGTGTGATGAAGAACTTGAGACGTCGTTAGAGTGTGATGAAGAACTTGAGAATATGTGGAGATTGTCACAGCTTTGTCTTTAGAGTGTGATGAACTTGAGAATATGTGGAGATTGTCACAGCTTTGTCTGTCATTAGAGTGTGATGAAGAACTTGAGACGAACTTGAGAATATGTGGAGATTGTCACAGCTATGTGAAGCTTGTTGCAAAGACTGAACAAGAAGATGGAGCTTGTTCTTTCGGAGATTTATTGGTGACTCTTGGTGTAGGAGGACATGAAGGATGCTCTGAAGAAAGAGGCTGGAAATGTTCCCATGGAGACAGAGACTAATGGATACTAAAGATTGCTTGAGAAATGGTTGTCGTTAAAATTATGTGAGCAGTCTGCGCAATTCACTGACTGGCTTATGAGCAATCTCTGCTTCATCGCTCTCAAGGTCGATATACTTACACCTAACCCCATTGATTTTACCGTTGTCCATAACAATGGTCTTCGCACACAAAATCAATCAAATAAGTTGATTGAGGATCCCCTGGGCAGAGTCCTGTGTTTGATTCTGCGCTTTACTTGATGTGGTCAAGAGGAAGGTAGTCTTGTTGTGAAGACAGGGAAGTCGGAGAGGAGATAGTGTGTTCGTGAAGACAGGCAATGGCATGATGAAGGTCATCGACTTCCACTGGGATTAGTGTGATGGCAGCTGGAAATCTCGTAAATGACCTCTGTTTCGACAATATTAGGACGAAGCTGTTCCATGATGTTCTTGGCACTTCAGACCGTAAGCTTCCACTTTGCCTGAGATCATAATCTTGCATATCATATATCACTTGAAAACAACTTGATAAACTAAAACCTCACTTGAAACTTTCAAGTAAGGGAAAAAGAGGAGAAAACAACCCCTTCTTGATCTATGTTTTTAATCATATTTGATAAAGATAGAAGCATATGATGATGTATATTATAATTAGGCGACAGATGATACATCATTAAATTATGACTAGTTGACTTTAAGATTAGATTATGATCATTGTTTCTCCTAATATTTCTAACTGGTTGTCATTAGTTCTTGCATCATTCAGTTTTGGCACTTCTTGAAATCTTGAATCAGTACCATCTATTCATGAGCTACACCCTTAAGAAACTTATAACCTGTCAATTTCTGAATGAGTTCTGCCCTCAAATTTATGCTAATATTTATTCTTCATTTGTTGTACTCCATACTTGATCATGACGAGAATAACTTTCATAGTACCTAGCAAGTAATTTAGAGTTGCTTTGGAGTTATTTGACATGTTCATGACCTTATAATTAATCACCTGAAAATGAGTGATTATTGCAGGTGAGTGCAATATTGCTTAGTGATTCTCACCTGGTTGTCACGCACAAAAGTTTGCGCCCCATCGAGGCGGACTTGCATAACTCTTTACAGGGGTTATGTTGGAAACTTCCAGAATTCTCTGGAAGATGTTGGAATCCTCTGGAAGATAGTGGAATCTCCATGAAGACTCGTGATCTTCCTAGATGCTCTAGAAGCTTCCTTGGAAATATCTAGGTCCAAGAATATTCCTAGAATAATCTCTGGAATATGCTAATTCCAGAAGTTTCTTGTAAGCCTTGGAGGCTCTGTAAATAAGTGGGAGGCTCATTTGTTCCTCACCACCCAAAATTGTAATCTATTTCTAAAATAGTGAAGTTTTTATACTTCCAATCTCTCTCTCTTTTGCTCCACTTTGTTCTCGATATCGTCTTATCGATCTAGCTAAGCGGGTTCGGAAAGACTGGCACGGGTTTTCGAGTATGAATCTTGTGCGCCGCACGGATCGAAGTGAAACCTAAAACAGTAAGTCCGTGACATGGTGTAGTTAACATATATTATGATGCAAGCTAATGTTAGTTAATTTTGTATGCAATTGTTAACTATTGTAATATCAGAATGTGAGAGTCGATTTGGTCTTGCCCAAGTCTGGATCACAATCTGACAGGCTGAGTTTGATCCAGCTTATAAAAGCTGTTTCAATATATGGTACACTGCTAATTATCACAAATATGTTCTTTAGTACATGTTGGTGAGTTTGGTTGCTTTTAATAATTCTGAACCTACATTAGCATTTAGTTACCAAATAGATTTAGGTGGTGAGTTGACAATACCTTACGATGAGGACTTTTTAATAAGCTTTGACGATACCTTACGATGAGGACTTTTGATAAGCTTCGGCAATACCAAACCTTACAAAAAGTTGTTTAGGACTCTGTCAACACATATTATAAATGCAATTAGGTCATCTACCCTTAAGAGTCAGATCTGGAGTCGTGGACACTCGACATGCGTTTGGGGGAGGGCTGCATTACTGAGATTGCCGTGACATCAAATATATGTGTGTGAAAGAATAATGATCTTATAATCCCGATATCTTTACTACTATGCGGCTTGGAAACGATTCAAAAACGAGTGGCTCTCGTGGTTACCGAGGAGAGGCATAAGATTGGATCGGACCACGGGACGTATTATTCCTTCCATTTATAAATGACACACAATGCAGTGTGCACTTTTTATGGAGATTACGTGAATAAAAGAGGGGGTATTCGGTTATGCGGAAGAGAATGAGAGAAAGTTTAAAATTATAATTTTTCTTATTTTTTTTAAAATTTAATGGTTGATGATATACATACGGTTTAGACAGCTCATTTTTGAGCCGTTTCGATGTCGCATTATATAGTAGAAGATTCTCAAGTAATTAATAATTTTTAAAAGAGAAATTTTGAGTCGCACTCCACTATGTTTACCCATATTCAAGGTGCACCCCATTGCTTTACCTTAATGAACGAATGTCCTTACTTTTGACGGAAACCGTCCATAGTTGACTGTCAACCCCTTTGACCAATAATTTTGGACGAAAATATCTCTGCCTTCTCTCTCCCCAAATCCAAACTCAAACCCAAATCCTAATTCTCTGCCCCCCCCCCTCCCCGCTCCCGCTCCGCCCCCCTCCCCCTGCCGCTGCCGCGCCCCCCGCCCCACCACTGTCGCGTCCACCCGCCGCTGCCGCTGTTGTTGCTGCTGCGCCCACCCGCCGCTGCTGTTGTTGCCGCTGTTGTTGGGCGGGGGAGGGGGCGGAGCAGGGACGTGGGGGCGAAGCGGGGGCGGCGGGGAGCGGTGGTGGTGAAGGTGAAGGTGGTGGTAGTGGTGGTGGCGGCAGTGATGGGCGCGGCCGCGACGGGGCGGGGGAGAGGGGCAGAGCTGGGGGAGGGGGGCGGGTCGGGGGCGGCGGGGGAGGGGTGGTGGTGATGGTGGTGGTGGTGGTGAAGGTGATGGTAGTGGTGGTGGTGGCAGTGATGGGAGCGGCAGCGACGGGGCGGGGGAGGGGGCAGAGCGGAAGGAGGCGAATGAGAGGTTTGGGGAGGGTATTTTCGTCCAAAATTATCGGTCAAACGTGTTAACCGTTGGTCTTGGACGGAATCCGTCAAAAAATAGGAGGTAACTTACATTAAGGTAATGCAGTGGGGTGCACCTTTAATATGGGTAAAAAAAAGTGGGTGCGACTCAAAAAATTTATTTTTAAAATGTTTATAACTAACTACCAAAAAACTTAAAATTCTTATATGTAAACCAAAATCCTATAAATATATATAACAAATTGAAATTCAAATATATTTAATATTAAAATTACTTAAACTAATTATATGTTATTATCTAAACATATATTCAAAGTTATAAAAACAACAAATTTTAACTAAAATATTTATATTCAAATCATATTTAACGTATTTTAGTGTAATTTAATTTTTTTTTCTAATTTAAAATAATATTAATTTTTCTTTATTTCGTATTTTTTTTTTCTAATTTAAAATAATATTAATTTTTCTTTATTTCGTATTTGTATCGTATATGAACATGACTAGCAATAACATTTAGGCCTCGTTTGGTTACCCGGAATTTGAGCTTGGGAAAGGAAAGTGATTCCTTTCCTATGTTTGGGAGCCAAAGGAAAGTTGTTGGAAAGGGAAAATGATTCCCAAGAGGTAGGAAAATAGGGGGGAAGGTGGTTCCTCCAATTTATCTAAGGAATCACTTTCCCTCCAACTTTCTCGCATTTATTACAAAAAATTTTGACCAAAATATCCATGTTCATAATATTATTTACCATTTTTATCCATAATATCTTTTAGACAAAAATATTTCTAAGTAATAATTATTTTTATTAGCACGAGGGTATTTTTGGAAAATTGACTTGATTTTGTTTTCTTTCCTTACAAACACCAAACACTATAATGAAAATTAAAGATATATTCCGGCTATAATTTCGATCTTTTCAAACACCGGAAAGAAAAGTTTATAGGAATTATAATTTTCTAAAGGAAAGAAAATACCAAGGAATCAATTTCCTTTCCTTTCCTTTCCTTTCCTTTCCTTTCCATTCTGCGAACCAAACGAGGCCTTAGTCATTTCTTTTGGCAACTAAATACATAAAACAAATATATTTTTTCTTTTTCAAAATTCTGATTCAGCAGACCACCAAAAGCAAACTCTTTTCTTCTGCTGTTGCGTGTGACATTAGAGCTCCATCTACAGAAGGCATTCTTTTTCTCCACCAAAAGGAAGGAGAAGGCTTCGGGAGACTCTGTGGAGGACACGCGTCGTGCAACTGTACGTACTTACTTTCTTCCGACGCAGACAAATAATAATAGTAATGATGACGATGCTGCGTTCGAGAGTTTGGTAAGTGGCGTAGTCAACAGTACCGACTATAAGTATAAATCTAACAGTCAGTCCGGGACGTGTCTATGTCCCTAAAAAGAAGCAAACGTTTCTTTATTGAAACTTAGTTGCACCAAATTGACACCACATCCTTTCGAACAAAAGAAAAAAATTTGCTGACGCCAATATGATGATGATGATACATTAATTGTGTCAACAGCTGAAATTCTTGCAAAAGAATATTCGGTTTAATTAAAATTAGGGATAATTTAGCAAATGCCTCCATTCTAAATATTGAAATTAGCATATACCCCCACTATTTTATTTATCTAACAAATACCCCCATTTTTTATAAAAAAATAATAAAAATTTAAGATATACCCCCACTCTTTTACATAGGAATGGGGGTATTTGCTAAATAAAATAAATAGTGGGGGTATATGCTAGTTTTAACATTTGGAATGGGAGTATTTGCTAAATTATCCCTTAAAATTAAAATGTAGTCGGTCACCGTTTAGTCAATTTTCTATCGAGGGAAGCAAAGATTTGGCGAGTTAGATTTGTTTCATAAAAATGATTTGTCAATATGCCAATTTTGACCCTACCACTATTGATAGTTACATCGATTTATTTTTTTGTTTGTCATTTTAGCTCGTTTTTAAAGTACTTTCGGAGGCTAGGGCTGCAACTCGGACAGGTTGGGTCGGATTTGAGGTCAATCCGAACCCAACCCGATAGATCATAAGTCTAGTCCGAGCCCAAGCCTGACCCGACTTCGGGTTCAACATTTGAAGCTCAATACCAAGCCCGGAGGATCGGGTTGGGCTCGGGTTGGATCGGGTCCATCGGGTTTATCAGGCTCTAATATGATATTTGAAATGATTTTAAACAAGAGTAATATTAAATGCATAATCAAGTAGCAATAAAGCCTCAATCATTACAAAATAAAACTGAAATAAAATTTAGGATAAGGAGTTGAAGAGTTCAAGTTTAAACTTTTCATTTAAGTAGTATGAAACAATATATATATATATATATATATATATATATATATATATATATATATATATATATATATATATATATGTCGAGTTTCGGGTTCTTCGGGTTACCAAACACATGAACCCAAGCCCAACCCGATTTTTGATCGGGTTCAAATATTTGAGCCCGAACCCGAATATCTTCAACCCTAACCCAACCCATTAATGGGTTTACCCGATCGGGTTCGGGTTTAGCCCGCCCGAGTTGCACCCATATCGGAGGCAGAGTTATCTACATCTTATGCTGTGAAGATGTTCTGTTGCCCATGGACGGTCTGTTTTATGGGATGGATGATAAAAGAGGGGTTTCGAATACATTTGATGTGATGCATGATCTTTTTAATTGGTATAACCGTATAAATGAATATTGTTTAATAAGTCATCGAATTAAGTAAGTCAGTATTATCGTTCAAATTTCATGATCTTTTGTCCATATCGAATCCGATCAGGCTATTCAAGCTAAACAACATAAACAAAGCATCTGTTCGGAGTGGGACTTTAGGGTTGGTATAGTGGAAAAGTTTTCTAGTGGACAAGGTTCAATTACCACAATCAACAATTGTTTTTGTCATTATTTCTTGAAGATTCGGAGCTCCATTTCGACTAGGACTCGAAATCAGACTCGGACGAGGGCATGGAAGAAGGATGTAAAGTGACGTTTTGACGTCAGGTGCGCTCTTGCGTGTCGGATGCGGAGCTGGTGCACGAGCAACACGGTAGCTTCACGTGGTAGGGACGATGGGTAGCGTCGCAGGCGGTAGCTCTGCAGCCTGACTGTACACGTTCAAGAGTTACTCACAGTTCAGTTCAAGAGTTATTCAATTATAGTCAAATATTGTTTCTAGCTCATGTGGTTAAAGTGGAAGATTTTTTTCTTGTTTGGTTGAGTTCGGTTCTCCATTTTGTATATATATATATATATATATATATATATATATATATATATATATATAAACAAATTAATTTTTTAAAAATAGTTGATGATAATTTTGACGGCTCAATTTTGAGCCGTTTTGAAGTTCCTTTAAATAATAGTAGAGATAATAGTCCAACTTTGAAAAGGAGAGTTTTTACAAGGATCTTTCAGTAATTTGCTCTGTTGCCATGAGATATTTTTTTAGGTTAGGGTGCATGAGTGGTGGTGCCAGTAGAAACTGTAGAATTACCAAAACGTTACGTGCCGGAAGGTGGCGACGCGTGTCCCGACCTCCCGTGAGCGGGTCGACAGGCCTGTCGGTGACGCGGGGGACACGTGTCCGGACGCCGCGTGGTCCAGCCCAGGTCAAGGTCCTTTCTTAGTAACGGTATCCATAACCGCTGTCGCTTTCACGTCTGCGCGCCGGCAAGTCGCCGTTTGCTTTCCGTATTTGTTGCTATTCGGTGGGAGCTGCTGATTGGTTGCAAATTTTTCAAAAATTTGTGCACCAAACTACTACGTGTCTTGCCTGTCTGTTGTTATTACAGTTGGGGGGAGGAGTATGGTCACCGCTTCACAACAGTGACCAACGTTTGCAAATAAGCCCATTCGTAGTATAGAATTTCAATAAATATCTCATACAACTTTTTCGATTTTGCATGAACTATTGGACCCACTACCCTCCCAACTACCACAAAATAAATTGAAGAAATAATACGCCTCCATGGCTCGATCTACCGATCCTTTGCCACCCAGTCAGGGTCTTAATTTCTCTTATTTGATCTTAGTATTTAGATTGCAATAATTATTTTGTATCAGGGTCGGCACTGAGTTCAAGGGAGTCCTAGACAAACTTTCAAAATGGAATCCATATATAATATAAAAAATTTAAAATAAAAATAAAATTTTAAAAATGCTACAACCAAGAATTGAACCTAGGACCCTTAGTATGTAAGTTTAACATACAAACCACTACACTACAATTGTTTTGTTGTAAAAGATGATCATGTTACATATTAGTTCTACTTTAGATACAAGATTATATATATATATATATATATATATATATATATATATATATATATATATATATATATATATACATTAATTTTTTTTGACTCTCAAATTTTATGGGGTCCTGGACGGTCGTCCTGGCAGTCCTGGGCAAGTGACGCTGTTTGCATTTAAACTTTACATTCGGTTAAAGCGAAGAACCTAGATGGGTGAATTTGCAATAAACAATTCTACAAGGTCCCACTTGAATAAGCGCGTAGAGCGAAGAACCGGATCCAATTTCCTTTTACATAACATACATGAACCACGAGATGGAGTCACGTGCTCGACATCCGTCCGCGTGTCCCCCTGCAATAATCGAGACGCATGCCACATAACCTGCTCGGCCAATCTTTTAATAATCGGACCGGAAATGGACCGGTTAAGATATTTACTTGGGTCAAAACGGTTTTAACGGGTGAGTTAAGTCGAATTGAACTAATTATATAAAATCACTCCAAAAAAAAAAAAAATATAGTTATATAAAATTATATTCTTATATGAAATATATTGTATATTATACAACTATTTATATACTACTAAGAAGTTATGTATATTTACTACAATATAATTAGTCATGAAACGAATATATTAATTTTGATTATATATAAAGTCGAAATAAAAGTTAAAAGTTAGGATAAAATCGGGTTTAAAAATTATTTGGGTCAGATGGTTCAATGGTCCAATCGGCCGAATCGATTGGTTGACCAAGTTTTGTAAAAAAAAAAAAAATAGTAAGTCGATATTAAACTAATTCACAAAAGCTATTGATTTAGACTAGCTTAATCGGTTGGTTGGATTAATTTTTAGAATACTGGCACGACCAAAAAGAATAAATAAAAAATATAAAAAAAATTTGTGGACCGAAGATTTAAGATCCCCAAGCCAACTCACCAGTGGGCCCAACAGTGAGCTATTCATTGGGTGGCCCACGATGACGCACATTCTTCCGTTACCTCCTGGCTGGCTGGGTCGAGTCTGTGGTCCCAGCATAAAGGTGACTATTGGCGTTCGTCAAAATCCGTTGAGTCGACGTGTTGTCTTCTTCTAGTTCCTTCCCTTTAATCCTAGGGACCTCATCGGATCAGTGATTGGTTTCACACAAAATTTTATACCGACATGTTTATATTTAGAAAAAGTCATTATAGCATGAAAGGGAGGCCGAAGGTCGAACCGAAGCTGACGTCCTCCACCCCCCCCCCCCCCCCCCCCCCCCCCCCCCCCCCACCACCCAAAAGCATGGCCTGTCTCCCAGCGAATGGGAGGACGCCACGTGCAAAAAATTCCTCTCGGTAACATCCATCTTTGGGACAACATATATGCTCTCCTTTTTGCGTATACATACACGGAAGCAGATCTGTTGTCCCATTTAATTCTGTCCATTTCTGTACTCCTTAGTCCTTCCTATTACATGTGGACCATGGATGTAGATATATGGATGGTGGCCCACATGTAATAGGAATTGTTACAGAAATGAACAGAATTAAAAGGGAAAATATATCTTGATAAATAAATTTTATTAATTGGTCACAATATTTAATGATTACCCTAATTTATTAAGGGCTTTGTTAACATGTGCCTTAAGAGCACATTGTTAATATATTGATAAATGTGTACTTATTTTATATAGGTAGTCCCGCCACTCATTTATAGTGCACATTTTACTTAAAATGTGTACTGATAAATGTAAAAGATGTATTGATAAATATGATAGCAAATACACACACACACACACACACATATATATATATATATATATATATATATATATATATATATATATATATATATATATATATATATATATATGTTAACATGTGCCGTCATATGTTAAAAATATCTATTTAGTAAATAAAATTTACTACTATTAGAATAACTTTTCTATTACTATTATTACTAATAATAATATATATATACACGCGTGCTTTATTTATTTCATATTATTTGAAAATTACAAATAATAGTCTCTTACTTTTTTACTATATCTATAAGTATTTCTTTCAAATATGTATGTTAAATTTAATAGATAATTTTAATTAGTAAATATATTTAAGGAAAAAAAACTTTCACAACTACAAATCGACTTTTCATATTAAGTATAATATATTGCACTTTCAGTTATTCATTTTTATATTTATATACCACTAAACATTTGTACGATCCACATGCATAAACACAAGGATTATTTATACTAATTATTCTTAAGTTTTAGATTTATAATACTGGGTACTCATACTTTTAAACGAACTACACTGATCATCCACATATTTTATGTTCATTACACATGGTACCTCTACCTTAAGATAGAAGTAAAATGTTATAACACTAACTATCCATATTTAAAAAAAAATTCTAAAGGGAGAGGTGGTTAGTGTAATTAGTTTTAAAAATAAGGATATCCTGTGTTATAAATCCAAAACTTATGAGTAGTTAGTGTAAATAATCCATAAAATAGATATTATAATATCTATGGAATTAAAATGAAAAATTATTTTACTACTAAATGGTCATATGTAATAAAATTGTTATGTTTTTGTTCTTTCAAATTTTTTTCCTTATTTGGTTTGACTTAAAAAGGAAAAAAAAAATAGAATTAGGTTTTTTTAAAGCAACAAAATTTTGATAAGTATGAAAAAAAAATGAAGTTGTTGTTGTAACAAACCCAAAATTAGCACTTTTGAAAAATTATATATAATCTACATAAGCTTAAACACTTTTGTAAATAGAATTGACATTCATAGATAAGATTATAGAGGGCATAAGTGCAAAAAAGGAGAGGCTGAGTTTAGATTTCCTAATTTTCTTTATTATCTATATCTAATCTAATCCTAATCTAGTCTTAAGAGGAGGATTAGCTGCCGATAAGTAAAGGTGGTTCCTTGAGATCCCATCCCTCCTCCTCCTCCTCTTCCTCTTTTAGGCAGTCGTTGATTGATTAATTACACGAAGTGATGGGAATTTCTTGAGATTTTTTTTCAAGTATTTTAGTCGGTGGCGTTTGATGGACGAGATGGCTCCGGCGGTCGCCTTGCCGTTGGCTCCGCTCGCCGAGAGCCCCATGGAGATCACCCGCCTCAAGCTCATGGCCGACGCCGCAGCCGCCGCCGGACTCCTCGCCGCCGACCCCGCGGAGGAGGCGGAGGCCCGGGGCGGACGCGCCAGCGGGAGCGGGAACGGGGCGCGGAGCGTCTACTTGATGGACTACTCCCCGCTCTGGGGGAGCACCTCCATCTGCGGCCTCCGGCCGGAGATGGAGGACGCGGTGGCGGCGGTGCCCCGGTTCTTCGAGCTGCCGATGCGGATGGTTGCTGCCGACCGGGTCCTCGATGGGCTGGACCCGAGCTCGATCCGGCTTCCCGCCCATTTCTTCGGCGTCTACGACGGACACGGCGGTGCCCAGGTGCTAAAGCCGTCGGCTTTTCGACAATTTGTGATTTTTTTATTATTATAGATTTCTTATGTTTCTTTCGGGATTTCAATTAGGTTGCGGATTACTGCCGGGATCGAATCCACTCGGCGCTGGTGGAAGAGCTGCAAAGAGCGAGAGCAGACGGCTCGGGAGAGCAGAAGCAGTGGGAGAGGGCGTTCGTCGAGTGCTTCCGGCAGGTCGACGACGAGGTTGGGGGAAAAGCGAGGAGAACCGCCGGCGGCGGCGGAGACGACGGCAGCAGCGTCCTTTCGGATCCCGTTGCACCGGAGACGGTCGGGTCGACCGCCGTCGTCGCCGTCGTCTGCTCCTCGCACATCATCGTCGCCAACTGCGGCGATTCGAGGGCGGTGCTGTGCCGCGGGAAGCAGCCCGTCGCCCTGTCGGTAGATCACAAAGTTAGTCCAATGCACTTTAGGGTTTATTAGGGTTTTTTTTTTTTGATTATTTGTTGGTGACTTTGGGGTAGTAGAAATTGATTTCAGATTTATGGTTCAGCCAAATAGAGAAGACGAGTATGCGAGGATCGAAGCCGAGGGAGGGAAAGTGATTCAATGGAATGGGTACCGTGTGCTCGGTGTTCTTGCTATGTCGAGGTCGATTGGTAAGCTTTTCCTTTGGCTATAGTTTGTAGATTAATTGGGTATGCAGATTAAAATGGGGGTAAAGTGCGAAAAAGTAATATTCAGACTTTAAGGGGAAAAAAGACTTGGTTTAAATTTTTTAATTTGGTGCAATTTGTATCCAAATTGAACGACGACGTCAACTTACCGTCAATTAACCGTCAACAAGACTTATTTAGGTTATTTACTTAGGAAATAAAACAAAATAACTATATACAAATATGGAGCAAGTGGAAACATAGTAGAACATGGTTAAAAAAATGGAAATAATGGTTAAATAAGGGGTGTTTTGAACCTATATATAGAAGGATGGTAAGACTGTTACAATTTTTAATGGTCACGTGCAGGAATATTTTGGGTATTTCAAGCATTTTTGGGTCAAAATTTGATTCCACCGTTAAACTTGCAACGGCTAGTGGACGGAGGGGGTAATTTGATCAAATACCAAAAATGCGAGAGTTTAGTCTATCAAAAAATCTTTTGAGTCTTTTTTTACGAGAAGTGTGAATCTTGCGAGGTTTTTTTTTTTGTACTTTACCCATTAAAATTGTAACTGAGCCATCTTGAACATCATGCGAGACCTGATTTTTTTATAGCTCATTTAAGGATGACTCGTTAAGCATGTTTTCTTTTCATTGTTACTATGTGCTTAATTGTCTTCTTTAGGAT
This sequence comes from Iris pallida, assembly GCA_029216955.1. NCBI lineage: Eukaryota > Viridiplantae > Streptophyta > Magnoliopsida > Asparagales > Iridaceae > Iris > Iris pallida. The sequence continues at coordinate 3,066,910 of JANAVB010036618.1, read as the reverse complement.
GTTCTTACATGCTGTATATCTATAGGTTGCTATCTGAAATTGTAGCATTTCCACAGTGGTGCTAGATTTTGACTTAGGTCCGAAACATGCTTGCTATTTGCACTCTTGATTTTAATCTTTCTAATATTGTTATTTGATCAATTAGAACATACATTGTGTTCAGTTTGAATCCCACTAATTTCTTTATTGTATTCCATGAAAGTTGTTCTTGAGGGAACGATTTGTATGTCTTCTGGTGACAGTCTGAATAACTCCTGACATTTATTTGCACTTTGGGCTTTCAATTTTATTTGTTCGGGTCTTCACATAATTAGAAATTTCTGGTCTCTCTGCAACATTTTCTCTGTCCTCTCTCTATGTTGTTGTCAGCTTGCATGTTGGATACTTTTGCTGTTTGGAATGCGTGATGTTTCTTCTATGTCTGCTGGGTATATGACTATTTCAATGATAATTCTCATTTTGCGGCATGCAATGATTACTATGATCAAGGACGGAGCCAAGGGTTCAGTTGCCCCTCCAGACTCTAGTCCAGTGAAAATTCATTAATCCTGCTCGGTATTTTTATATTTTACCATATTCCTATGTAGATTGTCCCCTGTGTGCTGTATGAGGGATAAATAGTTTTCCATTCTCATTTTATTGAGTTTATACTATCTGGAATACAAAGTTCTCTGTCAAATCAGATACTGACAAAGAAAACAGCGAGACGATATTCAAATTCAATCTTTATAAATAAAAACTATGGGAAATTGCAACAAACCCTCCTCATATTTGCCTCTCCCTTTTGATGGATTAACCACCTCCCCCTACCGTTTAACGTACATCAAGGTTGTCATTGTTGTCTAGTATTCTGAAATCCAAATTAGTCACATATCAAATAGGAGACAGGAATTTGTTGCTTTATATGAACCCTTGAATTTCATGTGTACATCAAGGTTGACCATTCTCACAAGTGGATAGCCAAATAGTGACGCACGTTGAGGTCCATGCACCAGTTATGTCCTTGCATGTCTTTGGGGGCAGGGACCAACATTTACTGATAAACATTAGCCTAGGATCAGTAAATAACCAATATACTCTTCATTTAATATTTCAAGATAAAAAATATTAAGAATACAATTTCAAAACCGTTTGAAAACTAAAAATTCTCGACCATCCTCTCCCATCCTTGTTGATGCCACTATGGAGGTCAGACATTTTCTGGTGTTTCCCTTGCCAGATATAGCAACACAGAGATGCTGTGTGCAGTTTCAGTTCTGAGATGTCTGGATAGTACAAAATTGATGCATTGCTCAAAAACAATATAGTTGTATTTTAGAATTTACCATAATTGGTCAATCATATGAGGGTAAAACCGCCAAAATAATCATGAACACCAGCAGAAGGGGCAGCTCTAGGAGCCATCAGCTGCCCTCTGTCAGTCGTGGTGCTCGATCAGTCTTTGATGCCTGTGATATTTCTTTATAGGGGTTTTACGGGCGGAGCCACACACCAAACTTCATTTTGTATTACTGGTGTTGCATTGACATGCCTTTTGTCATAATGGTGGTTTGATATTTGGGGTTGGTGTAGTGAGTTTGGGAATCTATATTTGGTATCTTGTTTCTTGCTAAGAACTATAGTTAGGATTTGAACTTGCGGTACTACTTATTGCCTACCTTTCGACATAGAATTTGCCTGCGTACTTGTTGACATGTATGCCACTTGCCCAAATACGAAAATATTGTGTGCATCTTGTTTTGTGTAGCTCAGACTTCTATTCATGCTAAAGTTCATGCATATTATGTAGGAAAATGTAACATAATTTGTTAATTACAATTTCTGAAGTATCATAGGTTTGAGGCGTTATGCCAAGTTGGAAATGAGTCGTGAGTTATTTGTCTCATGTCAATGCATGTTTCTAAGCAATTTGAACATCGACCCAGTATCAGTAATACTATAAGCTAAGTCAGTAATCAGAGCATGTACAATCTCCAAATCACAATCATGGCAACGGTCAGACCATTTATGATCTTTGAATCGTTATTGTGGCCTTTATTACTGTAGTGTTGGCTGCACCAAAGGAGTTATCCACTGAGAGGCTTGATGTTTGGCAGGGAACCACTTTGGTGGCTCCGCCCATAAGGTTAACCTAATGGGTCTCTGTTGTCACGTCCCGGTTCCGAAGAACCGATCGTCCTCGCTAGAGCGCGATGCCGCGCGAGCGTAGGTTGCGATCGCGGAAGGCGGGTTCCATAGCGGCCGATTACAGGCTAAGCGACATGGTCGTCGCACAGAAGTTCCGAGCAGAAAACTTGAACATTATAAAGGCATGTACAAAATGATACTCTTTATTGATATTGATTATAGGATTACAAGGGCGCGAAGCTAAGATTACAAGTCACTCAAGCTCACTTTCACTCTGAATACAAACACTCAGCTCTCTCTCTTCTCTCAATTACAATCACTCATGCTCGAAGGCTTACAACTTGTGGATGCTTCAGAAGGCGACTTCCATACATGATATCCCGTATAGGTGAATTCTTCAATTCGGTCGCATGCCTCGAAACGCCAAGGAACTCCATGCCTCAGTGCGTTCAAGCGAGCTCCGCCTCGAACGAGCAAATACCAGTAACCTGCGCATGAAAATTGGTGGGTGGTCAGTACAAAACCGTACTAGTGAGTGAGCCTCTCGCCCAACCATACAAAACCAACACGTTCATTTAGTAAGTGCTTCCTATGATTTTGCTTGTCTTTCTAATCTTGTATTAGGATCAGTTTCAAGACATAGACTCTCAGCCATATTTCGTGTTGCAACAAACATGATCGTGCTCCAAATCCATGGGACCGTGCTACAAAACCTATTTGTGCAAACATAGTGGCCGTGCCATAAGATCCATCTTGTGTAACAACATCGAGGCCGTGCCTCGTCACACATTGTAACCCATTCATACTTGCCTTACAGACTTTTCCATTACGACATACAACCGACTCGGTGAATACCTTGAGACTACGTGTCAAACTTTCTTGAGACCAACGCTACAAATCGTGCCCAAGCACATGACTCTATTGATACCAAATCTTAGGCTCAATAATTTTGATGTATACCGTACACACATTTTTTTGACTCATTTGTACCGTGCATACATTTCTTGACTCACTTCTAAGACATGCACGCGGATAGCCGCTCTTATGCCGACTCATCTATATGAAAGGTTACTAGCAAGTCTAGCTATACTTGGACCCAATTTGGATAAGATGGTACGTTCGTCAAAACGAGGCGCGATCTCGCCGAATTTCTTGCAATACCCGCTATACGACGCACCCCTCGGGTTAGGTCGCACGCCATCCGAGGGTTCCGCAAGCACGTTCCTCCTAGGCCGGATCGACCATGTGGCCCCAGGTTATCGTCCGAGGAACATCGTCCTTGTGCACAAGTTGTCTAATGACCATGCAATGGTGCCTACCTAACTCACCATATGAGTCAAATAATATTCTTTCTTGCTCATAAACAATACTTCTCATACTTTATTGGAGACTCCCAAACGAGGGACCGTCTCGACGATAAACGGTCGCGTAAACTTTCAATGTTACCATACCCTTTTCTGACTCAACTCAGGAACGACTATTTTGATAGTCGTCCTGCTCAACTTGAACCAACCATGTTCCATATCAGTGCCACGACTGTGCCATAAACCATGTGATAGAACTTAACCCGTGGGACGAGCAAAGGTTATGCCAAGCCTTGCGTCGTGGAAACGTGCATTGAGACTTGTGGGACAATTATACTATACCAAGCATTTGATGGTGGGACGGTGCATACTTTACCAAGCATTGGACAGTGAGACAGTGCATGCTTTACCAAGCATTGGACAATGGGGCAGTGCATGCTTTACCAAGCATTTATATCGTGCGACGCCTATGACTATGATAAGTTCATAGCCTTGTGGCAACATAGACCAACTTTTTCTTCTTTCAAGCCACGGAACGAAGGACCGAGTGTCAATTTGAAAGCACGTCGTGCAACATTTCTAAGCCAACCATGAGATCTTTCCATATTCTAACTCAATCCGACTCAAACTGAGATTATTCCCTTAGCTATATGGATTCATCTCTTTTATTATTAAGCATACTCAGTGCAATGAAAACATCATTTTATTAGTGTGAAGGCCAAGCAGAGGCAGGTTCACCGAAGCCATCCACCCGAACGAGGAGTTGTCTCGACCGAGCGGGACTTCGAGCAAGTTGTTGCATGGCTAAGTCCAAACACCGTTGCGTTTCGATTCCTCCGGTTGAACTAAGCGGGACGGAGCATTACATATGTCGGCTCATTTCATATGTCAAATTATCACCTCACAATGATTTGTTTCATTGGGTTGTTGCATACGCCCACCCAGACCCACCCAAAAAACACCTTGCTATCTAATTAGAGAGAGAAATCCAACAGGAGAGGAGCCATATTTGTGCCAAACATGCCCTTGGTTACATTTTATGTAAATTCTTTTTTTTCTAGGGGGGAAATGAGTGACGGAATTGCATCCAAGATTCAATCATCTAACAGTTTCTACTTCAATTTTTTATTAGGAAAAATAATCTTCCATGTCTAGGTATCCTCCGTAAGCCTTCCTTCGTTTGAATCTTGCCATCAATGTTAAGGTTATGCCATCCTAAGGTGCTGATCTTGCCATCAATGTTAAGGTTATGCCATCCTAAGGTGCTGGTAGATGGAAGGTTTTTGAAATGCTAACCGTCTCATATCTTAACAAGACTTCTCTTACAAGAATGACTTCTTTGAATGGGCTACGTACGCACCACGTGTTGTTGTCGTTCATTATTTTGTAAAAGAGGGATTTCCTGAACGAGATTGAAAATAGCATATTGGGAGATAATCACCAAAATAAGCATAAGCGGCTACAATATTTCTCAGTTTCTTCCTCGACCGAATTTGTTACCTTCATTAGCATACTCGTTTTCAGTGGTTTCCCTGATCAAACTATTAATATTAGATGCTCGATAGTATTTGCTAAAAACGAAGGAAACAAATGCTTTTCTTTTCATTATTATATAAAAGATGATAGTGATTAGACATTCAATAGTGTTTCTCTTACCAAATGTGAAACTCCTACTAAAAGCTATGATTGGCTTGATTTATTCGTTTTCCCCTTGCACAGTGTTACTAAATAGTCCACTGGTCACGCGATTTTATTTATGTATTTTAGTTTTTAAAATGACATCTTCTGTATAGATAAAAAGGGTAATACAAGACTAGTATGGTGGCTTTAACTGTTAGTTAGAAAAGGTCTCGCAGAGGATTCACCAAACCTCTGCGAGTGCTAGCACTGTATGGCTTCTGTCTGCACTAACTATGAGCAAAGAGACCCAACTAATTTGGGAAACCGACCTTGATGGTTATGTAGTTAAGTACACGCGAACATGCACTTTAGAAAGACATCCTCTTAGGAGATGGACGATTGGCAAGGCACACTGGCTCAGCTATAGGTATTAACTTGAGACATTCTGGTACATGTGTTTGTTACATAAATTTGAACACTATACATCATACATGCATGAAAACTCTTGATTCTGTTATTCGATAGGCATCACTAAGGTTGAACTTGGTTTATAACATATATGAACTGCTGGCTTCATCCAGGGGACAGATACTTGAAACCATGGATCATTCCTGTACCAGAAGTCAAGATTATTCCCAGAACAAAGGAAGACGAGTGCCTCATTCTTGCCAGCGACGGTTTGTGGGATGTCATGTCCAACGAAGAGGCCTGCGATGCAGCACGTCGGAGAATTTTGCACTGGCACAAAAAGAACGGCGGCTCCTCAACCTCCTCGTCGAGGGGTGAAGAGGCTGATCCTGCATCCCAAGCTGCAGCGGACTACCTCTCCAACCTTGCTCTCAAGAAGGGAAGCAAGGACAACATCACCGTCATCGTCATCGACCTCAAGGCGCAAAGAAAGTTCAAGACCAAAACATGACTCCCATCTCAAATGGATTAGTACACATAATTATCGAATTTAGGTTTTAGCATGTGTAACTCTGATCAACTTTTACTAAAGATCTATATATTGATCCCATTTGTTCTTTCTTGTTTCATCTGGGTCTAGAGGGCTGTACTACTGTGTATGTACTAGAATCCGTTCCCCAGAATCAGTACACCTTCATTTCTTCAGCTAGGCCATGAATGTACGTAGTGGCACTGTAAAGTTGGAGTTATTTGTATGAACGATATTGGGGAGGATTCTATTTTCTATACTCTACCCTTTGTAACAATGCGTTCGTCTGCTTGATTTGGTTAGCTTCTGCCACCGATTTCAACCCTCTGGGTCCTCGGGCTCAAGAAATTATTCAGTCGGGACGGGCTCACCACGTGACAGTAGTGAATGGTGAGTCAGTCAAATGGTGACACATGGTAATATCGTATTATTTTTTGGTAATCATATCTTAATGATATTTGGTAATTGTTTGACTATACTCATCACTATCGTGTGGTGAGCCCGTGAATAAAATCTCCTCGCCCTGGGCATATTTGCCAAGCAGCTTTATTTTCAATCGACTTCATGAACTGTGTATAACTTGTTGCATGCTTAATGTCTTACATTTTCATTGTTGATCCCGAGTTCAAAATTCAAATAATGTTGGGGTTTATTTGAAATTGTTTTCCAGAAATTCGACCCCACATCAAACTATATGGCAAACATATTTCAATATAAGATTCATCTTTTATCCTGTTGAACACATATGGGAGATGTAGCATGTGTGTGATATGGTGAAAAGTTCTACTTAGAGAACAATGTTCAAATCTTTCAAGAAACATATATTTTTTCACCAATTTCTTGAAAATTTTCTTTTGTAGCTAGGTCCCTAGCGACTCGGACGTGGACGAAAGACGCTTTGACCAGTGGTGCCGATGAGACGTGATGGTCCAGCTGTTCCAGTGACGCGATGGATCAGTTGCTGCTTTTGTGGGGGTTTCAACTTATAACTGTCCACTATGGGTTACAGTTGTAATCGCACTCATTATGGAGAGTTACTCCCATGTTTTTCATCCATACTGGTAGTGGAGAGTTATAGCTACTAGGGACTTGGGGCCAGACGCAAGAATTCAAGAGAGGGGGGTCGGTCTTAAACATAAAGAGTAAAAATAAAATCACATTATAAAAACACAAGATAATTTTCAAAACACATACATGTGTTCATTGAATAATGTCTTACAAAACACAAGATAACTAATCTCAGATGATTTTTGCACTGATTTTTAGCACTAACCCTGATTTTTGCACTGATTCTCACATCTAAATGCACTAACCCTGATTTTTGCACCAATTTTTACACTGATTTTTTGCACTGAAAATCGATATTTTGCACTGATTTTTACACTGATTTTTTGCACTGATAATCAATAATCTTTACATCCTGGAATAAATAAATTAATAATCGATGTTTTGCACTGGTTTTTACACTGATTTTTACACTGAAAATCAATAACCTAATTTCTAAGTGCCCTGATTTTTGCACTGATTTTTGTCCTGATTTTTGCTAAAACTTATCCTTATTTTTGTCCTAAAATCCCTTAAAAAATGTGGTTTCTTACCCTGATTTTTGCTAAAACTTAAAAATACTAAGTTTAGGGATTTTAATTTGGGAGTGAAAGAATGAGATAAAGAGAGAGGGAAGAGAGTCAGAGATGTACCTCTTCTTCTTCTTCTTCTTTCGTGGATGTTTTTCTTCTTCTTTTTCTCCTTTTCTTCTTCTTTTTCTCCTTTTTCTTCTTCTTTTTTGGAAGACTTCCTTTTCTTCTCACTCCTCACATGCCAGAGCTGCTGGCTCTGCTGCAACCTTGCGTGAGTCATGAGTGGCTGAGAGTATTTCCTTTTCTTCTTTTTTTCTTTTTTGGAATTGAGTGGGGTCACCGCATTGAGTGGGGTCACCGCAAGAGCTGCTGGCTCTGCTGCAACCTTGCCGGCTGTGTGCATTCATTTGCTTAAAAAAATTGATTTTTTTTGAAACTGAGTGGGTTCACGTGACCCCACTTGACCCAAGCTGGGTCCGCCCCTGCTTGGCGCTCCTATATTCACTACAATTTTTTGTACTTAAAATACATAGAACATAAGAGAATATATGCAACTAGATGGGAGCAGTAACATAATGCAGCACAAGTGAGGTCATGTCCAAGTCCAATTCATCATATAGAAGATGACAAATGAGCTGTTCAAATAGTTCATCACTTGAACTTGCTAGTTCCTTGAAACGGTTCGACAGAAAAGCGCTTGGAATATTGGTTTATGCCGTGGTGATTCTCATCACCCTCATCATTTTTATTTTATTTTTTAATTTCTGTCTCGAATTGTAGCAACTTGGTTGCATTCTTACAAAGTTGTTTCCTTGGTTTGTAATCTTTCAAGTCCTAGTTGCTGAATTGGTCCATTTGTATTTGAAACATGTAAAAGTTTGTATGATTTTTTTGTAACACTACAACAGATAAATGATGTCGTTCAGGTAGCATGAGATGCAAAATATTGTCGGATTTCTATTAAATGCATGAATTTTCAAAAAAATATTTGTTGTTTGTTTGTTTGTAATTAATGTTTTAAGCTTGAAGGTTTTGTCTAGTGGGTTTTTATATATTATTGGTGGAAATCTAGCAGCTAAGCAAGAATTGAGTATTATATGAGCTGACATGGGATGATAGAATTACATATCTTTTAATGGAGTTGAATCAAACCCAAACTACTTTGTGTGGTATCACTTTTTATAAGGTTATTATTATTTTTTTTTTGGCACCGACCATTGACTCGATAAAAATTATGTAATGATAAGAAAATGTCGCATGCAATTTTGTATGGTTAGGACAAGCATACGACAATAGGAGGTCGTCGTCATACTTTGGGGTCCAAGGACATGAAATGCACATGGAAGGATGACTTCTTAGTAAGTAGTAGTGTTCAAGAATTATTAGATTAAACTCTTGCAATCAAGTACATGCGAGAAAGAAATAGAAAATTTTAAAAATAAAATTAAAGAAGCCTGTTATATATATATATATATATATATATATATATATATATATATATATATATATTAACGAGTTGGACTACATAAACTAAAATAAGAAATATAGATGTGATATGGATTTTACTAATATGAAAAGTGTACTTAATTTTCTCTTTAGTTACTTGGAAAAGAAAAAACCCAAAGAATAAGATGCATGTAATCCAACGGTTGCCCAAACTCGGAGTCTTGTCGGACTTACTGTGGACGAGCTATGTTGACAAGAGATCTAACATTCCGAGGGCAAATGCAGGTCATAGTTCTGGACCTGGGTCAGACTGGTGCACCATGCAGGAAGATCCAAAACGAAAATTTTACCGAGGAATTCACCCAACAATAGTACGAGGACGATGAACACAGTTGATTCATATCAAGTGAAAGCAATTTCCATGTTCATTTCTCAGGCCTCGAGGGCCCAATCCACGTCAAAGACGCCTCAGCCAACAAACAAACATGATTATCACTTGCTTTGTATTGGAAAGAATCTCAATCATATATGTTCTCTGTCTGCACAATATTTCAGAGTACTTCACAACATCTTTATATCAGCGAAAATGGTTCTGAAGAACACATCGTATCCTACTCTTTTTCGTATTTTCTATCGTGTCGTCACAGACTTCGTGCAACAAGAAGACCGCTGCAGCGAGCAACGGGCGGATTTTGCTGTAACTAGAGAAGAACTGCAATCACTGTGATGAACGCTGCAACTGTACAGACCAATGCCTGCAAATAAATAGAAACGTCAAGGGATTTCCTTAAAGATTATGCATAGAACAGAAGAAGCTATTGCAATCGAGAGAGAGAGACTAACAGCAATTGCAGAAGCGGCTAGGCCACCGCGTTCCCTTGGATCCTTGCGGTAGTAGTTGCCAAAGTATAGAATCGTAGCATAATACCACATTAGAGGGCATACAAATCCTACAAGAAAACTGCAAGGGGAATGTAGTAACCACAAGAACAGATCAGATCTGGGATTTCGAATTAGTGTTACTTACCAAAACCATCCTATACCACATCCAAAGCACGGAAGTCGCTTATCAAACATCCCACATTGTGAGTCTTCCGCGTCTCTCAACAAAAAGTACCCACTAATACCCATCTTATCATTAGGTTGCTCTGAAAGAGAAGCACAGTTCGGTCAAATTATGCAAATAGTTGATCTCATGATATCAATGCTAATCTGAACAACATTCATTTGAAGCCTTTTTAAGGTCATGAGTAACATATAGAGTATGCATGGACTTCCCAATCTTAAAACAGAATCATATTCAACCAAATGACAGCGATAATAAGATAATAAAACCATGTTTTATGCGCTAATTTCACACCGAGTTCTCATTAGAATAAGAAGGCTGTATAGTCATACTTAACAAGCCTTCTCTCATAAAATGGATTTGGTCTTTCAAATCTTTCTCACTTCTATTGGGACCAAGTATACTCCGGACTATGGCCAACATCAACCAATAATGAGATGAAGGTTACAAAAAAATGGTAACACCATTAACTTTCTGTTCTTCTGTCAACAACACTGATCATCTTAATAACTCCCTAGTAAATACCTTATTCTTGTTTCTTGAATGTATTTATTGTTTCTTACCTTTCTAGTCCAAATAAGTATAAGGTAAGCCACATGGAGACGCTCAATCTGAAGAAATAGTTTATTTTTATTTTATCCAAAGAAAAGTCTGGAAAGTACACCAGAAGGGCTGTAACAATACACTGTTTGATTTGATATATGTTATTTACATGAATATTTGATGCAAGCTACTGAGTTCAACAACTAGCCCAAAAGTTATGTATACGGTAAGATATCTCCAAGAAGATGTATATATATAAACGTATCTGATAGTTGAGATATAAGGGCGTAGTACCACGGAATAGAGCTGATGCGGAAAGGGATCCTTGGGGGAGGACTAGGGTTAAGCTTACCTACTTCTCAACTAGGAGACTATCCCTATCAAGCAAGTCAAAGGCAGATATTGACCCAGTAAGCTCTTAAGCGAGCCGCTAATTCTATTCACATTAATGATAATAGTGTCACTGATTTTTTGGTGTTTTGGTCCAGACGAAGCAGTTATATTCAATTATACATTTATAGTTTTGCAGAATAAAATATTTCTAAGGAAGATAAGCTAATCAGATAAAGATAGAACTATGAACTATAAAGACTAGTTTTGCAGAAATAAGTATTTCCTAGGAAGATAAGCTAATCAAACCAAGCTAGAATTTTGAACCATAAAGACTATTAAGCACTAGCATGTTCAAAGCATGGTTCCTAGTATCGGCAGCAGAATCTGCCATATCATATAGGAATTTAGGTACGTGAACTAAAACCCAACAAAAACTACAGGATCGACCAAGTAATGTTGGTACTATCAGCTGATACAAGTCGATACCACTTGATATCTAATTATTCTTAATTTTTTTTTTATTATCTCTGTAGGTGCTGCCACCTACAGGCTACAGTTGCTTGTCCATGATAGGAAAAGAGGAGGGAGGAAAGAAATGGTTTTTCTCTCTCCTCTCTATTGATATATAGCAGGTTATGTAAGGCTTAGATTAGAGTAAGGATTAAGTTAGTAGGAAAAGTTTGAATTGGTTATGGACTATGGTAGTATGGTCTTTGCTAATCATATTATATTCGGTGTATTTTAAAAAATACTAAACTATAATGGAAGAAAAAAAATTCAAACAGTCTGACCCCAAAACTTTGGGATACATACTTTCTTGTCGTTCTATTTTTTCTAGTACGAGTACAATGCATAAAAATACATAAAACCATGCCTAAATGCATTAAATATTTTGTTTTTGGTATTTTATGCAAAAATTTAATATCTGAAACCAAAATATCATGAACTACGATCAGAAACAACATAAACTATTGAAACCACCGATACAGAAACCCATAATAGGAGCCCAAAACTAATCCAAGCTGCTGGATAAGCAGATACTTGGAACCTTGGTTCAAATCCTAATATATGTATCGCAGCTATGCTGACATCCCTTTTACGAACATGAGAAAAGGTACACATCCATCCATATAATATAGTCAGGCCGTGGCAGAACTTCTGAAGAATAGAAGGATGTAGCATGTAAAAAGGTCAATATGGCAAAAGAAAAAAAAAGTAAAACTAAACATTTTGTAGAGTAATGAGAAACATATACCAATTTCCATATCCCTAAGAGCTGATGTAGCACAGATTTTTCAGTCAAGGTCCTGAATTCGTTTTTATGCCACGAGCCTGCTTCCTGTATGCATTACCAAGGACATCTCCATCAGTAAGATAAAACTCAAACTCTTCAAAAAGTACAGTATCAAAATTAGGTAATACAAAAAGGCACGATCCTTGCCAAAAATCAAGGTAGAGAAGTTCCAATAGTAAGTAACAAGCTATAAGATATTAAGAAACAAATTTAAAATACAAACACTAGATATTCAATTTCAAGTGAGGGATGATTTTGATTAATTGCAACAATTTCAAACTCTTTTGCATGGATGTGATGTACACCTATAGGTATTCTAAAATAAACAAGGTTCGCAGTAACAGTATCGGACCCTTCCTATGAGTATCGGGATCGACGGTTTCAGATCGGAGTATCGGATTTTTTTGAATCGGAAAACAATAATTATTAAAATTGTAGAAAAAAAATATTTTATACATTTAGGCATAATTCTAAGTATTTTATATGTTGTTTCTTAGTAGTTTTGAAATTGAATGAAATAGTAGTCATCCTTGTTGCAGATTGGTTTACTTGTGATAGATAAATTTTCTTCTTTTACATGCTTTTACAACCTTACTATGTTTTTACATCCTTATTGATTGGTCTTTTTCATTTAATTTTCTTGCTTAATTGATTGAAAATAGACCGTCAATATCGGTATCGGTAAGTATATCGGTTGATATCAAATCGGGACATGTCAAACTGTATCGGTATCACTATCGGCTGATATCGCAAACTACGAAAAGAGGGCATTACATAAGGCAGTAGACAATTTTAGGAACTTTTATATATACGAGAAATACACTTAAGACCTGCACTAGCAAGTCGAGTCAGGGTGAAAGGGGGAAATCTACTTGGAGTAGAATAAAAATGTGAAGTCCAAAGATGATGAATGGATTTTATTGGACTAGGAGACCCCCCCTCCTCTTTCTGTCCTTGGCAGGTTGCACAGAAAACAAATACGATGACTGATATTATCATGATAGAACATAAATATAGGGCATATAATTACATTATTTGGACCTATGTTGTATTGGGCGCTAGGCGAGACGAGACCATGCCCGCCTCGCCTAGGCGCCCTCCCAGATTTCTGGGTCTCTAAACCTGTGTAAACATTGTAAGCAGCAGCAATAGCAAAAGTCAGCAGCAACAGTAGCATAAGGCCGCAACAGTAGTAGCAGAAGGCAGCAGCAGCAGTAGCAGATTGCAATAAGAGGGAGAAGACAACAGTAGCAGTAGCAAAAGGCAACAATAGCAGTAGCAAAAGGCAGCAAACAGCAGCAATTTTTACAATAGCACCTGTTTTAGCAACAATAATAACCCAAAAGCCCAAAAAAAAATATTAGTAAAAAGCCCATAGCCCATCCTGAGATCCACCGCCTAGACGCCCGCAATGTCTCCCCTAGGCGAACCTGGACGCCCGCCTAGGCGGCCCTCGCCTTACACTGCAGTAAAATATGCAGGTCGAGGCGACCTGTTCAACTCGGGCGCGCCTAGGCGGCGCCCGTAACAACATAGATTAGGACTATGAACAAATTTGCCAACATATTGAAGGAACACCTCCAAGTCATCAGTAAAATATACATCAGACAATAGACCATAGAAACTATTTGAATGATATCGGTATCGGTCAGTATCGGATCGGAACATTGCCAAAACGATGTGATACGGCCGATGCTTATCAATATCGTTCGATACTGCGAACCTTTACATTGGGACATTCTAGACAAAAACAAGCATTCCTAACTAGGTGAGTGGGTTATGTAGGAGCGATCCAAACAATCATTTAGCTATTGGAATTCTCCCAATTAATATTCTCCAAGAAATGACTTTAATACAATTATAGAAGCAATGATCAAAGCAGACACTAGTGGCTAAATCTTGACATATAGAGTCCTTGAGGCCAGGAAAACTTTAGAGATTTAGACGAATATTATTAAATAATAATAATAATAATTTTCTTTCTTTAAAATTAACTAAGTGGTTCTAAATCTAATCTCCTATAATCACATGAATAGAGGAAAAATTAAACAACTATAAAGTACCTCAAAATTGTATTAATTCAGAGAAGCTGTTCCCAATTCTTATTGTGGTTGTCTAAACATGGATTCAAGAACCATAGCAACAAAATTGAGATTATTGCGAAAGAAATAATTAGCATTTTGAGATGAACAATGATGACATATAAAAGAAATAAAATCAAATTGAGAACTAAAACAACCCAAAATTATTTTTCGAGAAGGAAAGAAAAAATAAAATAACAAAGAGAGCTTACTCGTGGGAATTTTCTTGAGAGAATTTTAATGGTTAATTATGGGAACGGAGGAGAAGCTAATAATTGGTGGGTCAGCGGATGGTGGGTGGGTAGGCGGGTGCGGGTTTCGGGTTCGGGCCGCCGGAAATATCTATCTATTATACAAAACACAAAGGTTTTTGAATCCTAGGGCTGACTGTGCCAAGATAAAGAGTGGTTGGGATTTAATCTTGGTGAATCAACGGTTGTGGGGTTTTATGGGGAAGAGCATTATTGGGAGTGGGGTTTTATGGGGAATCCAAAGATGGAGATTTAATATTTTGATGGTTGGAATTTAATATTTTGATGGGGGCCTCATAATGGTTGTGGATGAGCATTATTGAGAGTGGGGTTTTATGGGAAATCCAAAGAAAATTCACATCTAGCAGTGGTTGGAATTTAATATTTTGATGGGGGCCACAAAATTATTATTGTTCGTTTAAAATTGGGGGTCCAAGATTTTGAGGGAGAATACCTTAAATGAACCATGCCCTATGGGCACGGGTTATGACTAGTTCTACTATATAATAGGAAAATTTAGATGGTGAAACTTTTGAATTCCTAAAATACCCTTACATATTTATACTAATTAAAAATAGTTCATTAATCTATTCTACTATATAATAGGAAAACTTAGATGGTGAAACTTTTGAATTCCTAAAATACCCTTACATACTTATACTAATTAAAAATAGTTCATTAATCTATTCTACTATATTCTATTCTACTATATAATAGGAAAACTTAGATGGTGAAACTTTTGAATTCCTAAAATACCCTTACATACTTATACTAATTAAAAATAGTTCATTAATCTATTCTACTATATAATAGGAAAACTTAGATGGTGAAACTTTTGAATTCCTAAAATACCCTTACATACTTATACTAATTAAAAATAGTTCATTAATCTATTCTACTATATAATAGGAAAACTTAGATGGTGAAACTTTTGAATTCCTAAAATACTCTTACATACTTATACTAATTAAAAATAGTTCATTAGTCTATTCTACTATATAATAGGAAAACTTAGATGGTGAAACTTTTAAATTCCTAAAATACCCTTACATACTTATACTAATTAAAAATAATTCATTAATTTTAATAAGGACAACTTAGTAATTAGGAAGACTATCCTTTGGTCTTCCTAAAGAGTCTTCCTAAACTAATTAAGAAATGTTAAAATACGTGCAAAGCACGTGCACATATGCTAGTTTACTTAATAATAATCTTAATCAACTTCTCACGATTGTTCTGTTGAATCAATTTATACAAATGTTCAAACTTGGCCGGCTACGTTACTTTGACAAACACACAATTCGTGTATCTCTAAGCATTATTTGGTTTTGGACGGAAAATTAAAAAATTAGTCGGTTTGGATTTAATTTTTTTTATTATTCACTTTTGGTTTCAATTTCGATATAAAAAAAGGACTTATGTAATTGTTAAATACTCTCAATCTTGTGTATATTTTATAAGTAAACATTTGTTAAACATTTGCATATTTTGTGTGTAAACAAAAATTCTATGTATATTTTTTTAAAGCCAATCCTTAATAATTTAACAATTTGTCCAACGTTGGACCCAATTTTAAAATACAGCAAATATATATATATATATATATATATATATATATATATATATATATATATATATATATATATATATATATGGGAGCAGATTAAAAGTCTCCCTTAGAAAACCTCCTAAAAATCCCCCTCACTCTCGGTAATAATATTAACATTAATATTAATGTTAATATTAATTTTTTAAAATTTTTATATTAATGTTAATGTTAATATGAATGTTAATGTTAATATTAATTTTAATGTTAAGTTTAATGTTAATTTTAGTATTTAATGTTAATATTAACATTAATATTAACATTAACATTAATATTAACATTAAATTACGGCCGAGAGTGAGGGAGATTTTTAGGAAGTTTTCTAAGGGTGACTTTTGATCCGCTTCATATATATATATATATATATATATATATATATATATATATATATATATATATATAAGTTAATATAATTTAATTACGATTTTAACTTTTGGTCTGAACTATTAAACAATAAAAATAGTCTAATCGAACCGGTTTGTTTGGACTTCGATTACGGCCAAATTCGATTCGACTTTTATTTTAAATTTTTAAAATTTTAATTTATTTAATTTTGACTATTTTTATTCGATTGAAATCGAAAAGATTGAATGTAGCACGTCCACTATTTCCATATTCTATTGGTAGGTATTTTTTACATTGGGCTAAGCTAAAATTAGCCCATAAAGAAGCCCGTTGATTTGGGCCGTACTCCAGGATCTACCACTAAATAACCCCTTTAATTTCCCATCACGAGTTCGAAGGAAGCTCCTCCTCCAGCAACCAAAACCCTAACTTTTCTCATCCCAGAAGAAATTCTCCTCCCCACTTCCAAAAATTATAATTTTTTCCATCCCGAGCTCGAAGAAGCCGCAGCCATGGAGGACGAAAATGTAGCCAATGGGTTTGAAGGAGGAGGAGGAGGAGAGACGAACGAGGGGAGGAAGAAGAGGCACAAGGGGAAGCACGACAAGCCGAAGCCATGGGACGACGATCCCAACATCGACCACTGGAAGGTCGAGAAATTCGACCCCTCATGGAACGCTGGCGGGATGCTCGAAGTCAGCTCCTTCTCCACTCTCTTCCCGGAGTACAGAGGTGATCGTTCTAATCTATGGATGATTATGTTATTAATTTCGATTATTGCTGCATTTGATGCGTAGCTCGATGAATGCTATTATTATAGATGTTTTTTGTTGTACTAGTTCCAACTCGGTTTCGGAAAATTTAGGGTTTTGGGCGGTTTTTCGGACCGTCCCTTCTTTGATATGGTTTAGAATTTATCATATACTTCTAAAACTCGGTTTGGAAAATTTAGGGTTTTGGGTGGTTTCTCGGACCCTCCATTATTTGATCTATGGTTTATAAGTTATTATATAGTTCGAAAACTCGGTTTGGGAATTTGGGACCCTCCCTTATTTCTATGGTTTAGGTCGATACACGAGGGGCTGTTTGGTTATCTTTGGCAGGAAGTTTCAAGTTCAGTGTTTGGAATGATGCAATTGGGATGCTTGTTGCAACTTTTGTTGACGTGAGTAGAAAGCATATGCTCTGTTTGGACTTTGTGACATAGAAAGACGAGAGTGAGAGGAAATGATGTAATAGATGTTGTTGTAACTGGTGTTGTGGTCAACTTGGCGGCTGCAACGGAAGCTGTAACATTTTGTGGGAGGTCTTGCAGCTTACATAATTGGTTCTTCTACTTGCATCAAATCGAACACCAGAAACGCTTTAAATACTGCAATAAATGTTGAAACAGGATTGCTTAGAGGCAACCAAACAGCCCCCAAGTTCCATAAGCAAAAAATTTAGCACGAAACTATACTTTAAATTGTATGGCGTGTATCTTACTAAAACACTTGCATGTTTTCTGTACTTCACTGTCATTATACTGACATCCTATCATATTTTATTGTCCTACAGAAAAATATTTGCAAGAAGCATGGCCAATTGTCAAACGTGCATTAAAAGAGTACGATGTTTCGTGTGAACTCAATTTGGTAAACAGCAAACTTAATTTTTTTTCTATTGTACTGTGTGCTTCTCTAGATGTGTGATTCTTGGATTGTATTGTTAACTTAATTAGCAAATCCTTAGTATGAGTACTGCATGATGAATGTTTGTTACCTTATCTTCTAACCATTCTCGATAAACTCTTGCTGTTTAGAATGAGGGATCAATGACCGTCTCAACGACTAGGAAAACTAGAGATCCATACATCATTGTGAAAGCTAGAGATCTCATAAAACTTTTATCTCGGAGTGTCCCGGCACCTCAGGTATGCTTGTTACTTCATCACAAAGTTATTTGGTTATGCAAGTGTTGATTCCATTTAGATGCATCACATATTTTGTAATGATCAATCATATTGAAAGAAAATCAATTTGATGCTTGGGTCCCACTCCCATCTCCATTATCCTTGTTCATAATCAACTTTTTACCTTATTGTCTTGTGGATTGATATGTTAACTCATGAAGTATTTCATCGTTGTGTTTAGGTAGGAACACTCGTTTGTTCTAACTTTTAGAGCTCTTTTTACTCTCTTTGATGTTGTAGGCTGTCAAGATACTGAATGATGAGATGCAATGCGATATTATAAAGATTGGTAATCTTATACGCAACAAGGTATGAACTCTGATATTTATTTCATTTTTTAATTTTAGATCCTCATTTCCTTTTTGAGATAAACAAAATAATGGTGTAACATTTATCATAGGTTAATATCAGAGAAAACACTTACAAAGAAAACACATAACATACGTCAATAAAGTTGAGAAGCCTACAACTTGCAGGGTCCCTTTCCATGGACAATTGCAAATCAAAGGGGGCTATACAAGTACCATAGTTACCTTTTAGGTTCCTATTTGATTCTATGATTGTCCGTTCTAAGGAGCTTGGTGCTGCAAATATTCCCTCATGTACTTCTTCAGAAAGTAAATCTGTCATGTGAGCTGTTTTCAGTTTCCATATTAATTACAAATTAGTAAAGGACTCCTAACTTTTAGATGCATTTCTGGTGTTGTCAATTCCCTTTTGTAGACTCATTGCTCAAATATATTTTTCCTATCTATTCAGAAGATTATGTTCAATGAATGTGATAGTGACAGTTTTTTAGGCTACTGATAGCAGTAACTTCTATGAATCAGATTATTGGAGTTTGATTTTGGTTGCCAAGTGCCAAGGATATTAGTGATGAATCAGATCAATGGAATTGTCTGTGTGTTGCCAATGCTAATTAACTTCAAGCTTACTTATCTTTTTATTATCTTTTGTAGATCTGAACATAGTTTTCCTCCCCTTGAGAATTGGTCATTGAGATTATGGCGAGAATATATCTGTCGAATAGTTGTGCTTAGACAAGTAATATTTCAGGAGATGTCTCATTTTCTAGATTCACTATCTAAATGTTGAAGCTTTCTTTGTTTAATATACTATTAATTGTGAATGAGTTTGCTAGGGCTCTTTTAGAGAAGTGGTATCAGTGCTTTTAGAAGGTTTTTGAATAACGATAACAAAATGTAATTGGAATTTTTTGATAAGATCAGGAAGCAAGTCTCCAAGCATGGGAGCTTTATTTATTAGAGATCTAGATTCTGTAGTTATGAGTATTGTAGTTTGTGTCCCCATTTAAGATGCATTCTATTCAATAACCCTATGGCTGAAGCGCATCAAAAATATCCTATATCTGGACGTTACCACCTAATAGTAGTACTAGTAAAAAAATTGTGAAGTAGTTGCGACCAGGGACGCAAATCTTTGAAACATTAATTTCTTTTGTTCTCTCTATCTGTTTTGTGTTACTTATGTGAACTATCTCTGTATGACATGGTTATTATCTACAGGAAAGGTTCGTAAAACGAAGACAACATCTTTTAGGCCCCAACTTATCTACTCTCAAGGTATGAATCATTGTCTTGAACAGTCCAAGCCATACAAGCAACAAACATGGTGACAAGTGACATCTAAATGTGTAGAATGGTGGTTAAGAATTGTGTCTCCTTCTGGAGAAGGGGAGTTTTTTTTACTTCCAAGTTTTAAGAACTGGATGGGGGATTGGACAAGATCCTTACTCCGTGCCCAAATTACACAACATGAATATGAGCATGTTGTTCTCTGATTTTACTTTGTTCTTTAAGCTCACAGGCTGTCTATGAATGCTACAGGCTATTGAGATTTTGACAGGTTGTTACGTTCTAGTTCAGGTATTGATGGTTTCTTATTTGATTTACTATAATTTTGTTTACTATGTCTTCGTCCTGATGACTTTGTCCACCTGTTTTTTGACAAATTGCTAGGGAAACACAGTCGCTGCTATGGGTTCATTTAAGGGCCTAAAACAAGTCCGAAGAATTGTAGAAGATTGTATCCAGAATGTACAACATCCTGTTTACCACATCAAGGTGAATTATCAGCGTGATTTGCTACTACATGATCATGTACATCTGGATATAGTTTTAGAGTCTTATCTAATTCTGTCTACTTTCCAACACAGACCCTCCTGATGAAACGAGAACTTGCCAAGAATCCAGCACTTGCCAATGAGAACTGGGATAGGTTCCTTCCAAAGTTCAAAAAGTACGAAACTTAAGTCATCTGTTAACAGTGATATCATATATAATTCCTAGTTCTGTATGACAGCCTCTTTGTCTTTAATCAGGAAGAATGTGAAACAGAGGAAAGTCAAAACTAAAGAGAAAAGGCCTTATACACCTTTCCCTCCTCCTCAGCCACCTAGCAAGGTGAGGCGAACTTCACCACATCTATATTGGTCATCATTGCTACACAACTTCCTTTTAAAATTTCAATGCGTTAGTGGATCACCTATTTTACTCTCATGTTGTATAAAATGATGAGGTCCACGTGTATTTTATTTGGTAGTCTAATTGATTCAGAATCACCAGTTTGCGAATATATATATATATATATATATATATATATATATATATATATATATCAGTTTGCGAATATATATATATATATATATATTCTGAGTATAACATTGTATCCAGCATAGCACGTGTAAGCTGACAACTAAATCTACTCATTTACATGTAGTTGTCTCTACTCATGAATTTCAGGAGAGCAATCATGTAGGACTAGGAGTTTAACATGGTTGCCCTCAGGCTACCAATTCTCTAGTTTTGTTAAAATGACACAATTCTTTTGTTTTATACATCTTTCTCGTTTGAATATGTTCCTTTCAATATTAACTTGGTTAAAAGCTAAACATATGTAATCTTGGTAATCTCAGATTGACCTTCAGTTAGAAAGTGGTGAGTATTTCCTAAGTGACCAAAAGAAGTCATCAAAGAAGTGGCAAGAAAAGCTGGAGAAGCAGGCTGAAAAAACAGTTGAAAACAAGAGGAAGCGAGAGGCTGCCTTTGTTCCACCAAAGGTTCAGGCAACAATTTGTTTGTGATGCATATGCCTTGTATATTCTTCTCTCCAATTTTTAATGTTACTTTGATTTGCTACAGGAGCCCTCCACTCAGTTATCTGAGTCTACAAAAGCCAATAATAATGATAATGAGGTGGCTGACGTGGCTGCATCTTTGAAGGTAGCTTGATCATCCTTTTACTTCCTGAGTTTGTTGAGAAAGTGTTATAGTGTATCCATGTGCTACACATTCTATTCTGATAATCATGTAGGAAAAATGATATTTGTTGTTAAGCAAAATGAAGCATAGGATCTGTAGCTAGGAGCATAAGCTTCATGAATTCTTAATATTAGATATCCACAAACATAAAAATAGGGGAATAACAGAAAAAACTAGAAGGATGAATAACTAATCTATAAAATGTGAAAGGGATGTAAGTGCACATGAAAGAAGAGACGACAGTGTCAAGAGGGGTTTAACATAGGAGTTGGATGTTATGGTTGCTACTCGTCACCAGCAGTGGTCTAGAACATGGCAACATGCAACAGTAGAAGGTAGTGCTCATTGGTAATTATAGAAATAAACTTGGAGGTATGCTAATCTGTATTCAGTAAAATCTATCTTGAAAAATGATTGTTTTTGCAATTGCTTGATGCATGGGCGAGAAGTCTTCAAAATGTGGTCTGCTATTTGTAGATGTTTCTAGGAGTATATATCAGTACGAGTAGTATGGAACCAATATGCAGTTTCCTTGGTGGCATAACCTTGTTTTATATGAGAAATGATTGTGCATGCATTTCTCACTTTTCAACATTGTAACTCAGTTGCTATTGGTATATAAAACTGAATTTTAGAGTTGTTTCAAGTGAGTATTTATAATGACATGCATTTCTCACTTTTAAACATTGTTAACTCAGTTGCTATTGGTCCACATAAAACTGAATTTTAGTGTTGTTTCAACTGAGTAATTAACGGTAATAACTATCACTTCTCCTCAATTTTAGTCCTATATGGACCGACGACAATAGAGTTGCAAACTGACTGGCAAATTGGTAGATGCATGTTATCTCATCTCATTTTGATATACCTGAGACAAAAATAAGCAGTCCCCTGAAAATAGAGATGGTTTCTGTAGGTAGGTTCTTACAAATGCGTACACCAATTTCTGTCGGGCACATTTAATTGTAATGAAAGGGAATTACTAAATGCATGACGAGGAAGCATATTCTGGTAGTTGGACGATAGGAACATGATTAACATAGGGATATATGAACAGGAAAGAGAGAAACAGGATCAAACGTATGTGGATAGGTGATAGAAATGTTGACAGTATGTGATGAGTGACATGGGGTGAGATAGCATTCCGAAACCCAATGAACACACAGGGGTGGGTACTGAAGCTGGGAGGAGAGGTGAGGAAGCTGCTGAGGAAGGGTCCCTCTTTGTGTGTATATATACGGAGTGGTTTGTATGTTTGAAGGTCATGGAAGTATAAAGAGAAATTTAGTGAGTCCCTTGGGTTTCTCTCATCATTAGGGACAAGGGCAGATTTGCAATTTATGGCATCAACCGTTCTAGCCCAAATAGACCCCCAGGATCGAGTGATATATTTCAGTTTGAGAGGGGATTTGTGAAGTTAACTATTGTTTTGGTTCTGTTGGAGTTGAATGAAATCTATAGCCATATTTAAGGTTGCGTCTGCTGAAAGACTTGTAGTGTACTGGCCAACGAGGAAGCTGGCGGCAACAAAAGAAGACATTATCTGATTGCAGCAACTAAAGATGAAAGTTATTTTTTGTTTAATCGAGATTATTCATAGTTATATGATGCTTATCGAATAATTTAAGATGCTTCTTGGAACTGTTATACCATGGCTTATGCTAATTTTTTGCAGAACCCATGCAGAAATTTTCTAATTTTAGGGCTAACAGACAAAAGGATCAAGAAATGCATAAATAAGATTTGAACTTTAGTGCCTTTCATGCCTTACTAGACATGCTTTATTTGCAGAAAAAGGCCAAAGAATTTAAGAAGCACAAAGCTCGTGAGAGTATCGAAGCTCAATCTTTCATAGTTGATCCTGAAAACCCGCCTTCAAAGAAGAAGAAATCCAAGTCATAACTATAGCACGTGTGGAGCTGGTACTGATTTGAAGTTTACCTTCCCCTTTGTGGTAATGTCAGATGGTATAATCGACTCTTTTTTTATATATCTTTGATTTGAAGAGTTTTCAATGAAGGATCCAACAATTAGAAGTTGGAGGCTGAAGTAGTTCAAAAGTCGGATCAGAAGTGTAGCATGCTTTTTTCCTTTTTGTTGTAATGAGATGAACTGGTTTTAGCCAAAATCTTTCACCTGTTGTCATCAGTACTTTATATAATATTCGATGTTTGTTTGAACTAAATGTTGAGACAGTCTAAGTGGTTTGAGACTTTTGGCAAGTGACTGCACAAATTAAAGGAAAGGAACTCTTTTCTTGCATTTAGTTATCTGACATTACTTTGAGCCTATGGATCAAATTTATTTATTGAATTTGGTGATTAATTGTGCTCTGGGGGATATAGCCCCATCCTCCTCCTTATCAAATAAGAATTGTTTTGGTTTTAAAGAGATGGAAAGTAAATAAAAAAAGCTGAGTGTCACTCACTAGCATATTGAAACAGTGTAGTAGATGATCTATCATAATCTGTAGCCAACTGAGAATAATTGGTTCTTGAGGACTTGGGACTCTTCTAGCTGCTTCTGAGCAAGAGAGTTAAAATGTAGTCGGCAATGGAAAGAGACCTCCATAAAAAGTTTGATGGAAGTTTATGACCACCCAAAGGAGCACCGCTAATCTTTTCTATACAGTAACCCACTTTTTTTTTTTTTTTTCTTTCTGTCGGGAAGGGTCTGGACGCTTGGTTAATGATAACATTTGGGGGGCGTTTGGTTCAAGTTTTTGTGGCGGTTCAAGTTTTTGTGGCTTGGGAATGGGTTTTGAATTTCTTATCCATGTTTGATATGTTTAGGATTGGAAATGAGGAGGGAATATGAGGGGCTTAGAGCATCATTAGTAGTTGGGACTCTCCAATGCAATTTGGAGCCCAAAATTTAAAAAAAAAGGTAAATGTAGCATGGGTTGGGTTTGTATGAGAATAGTAGGAAATGATAAAGTGAGCTCCGGTCCCAAAAATTGTGTGGTCAAAAATTAATGTAGGAAAAAATAATATAAAGTTTAGAATCTAGAAAGTTGGGCTCCAAATTGGAACTTACTATTCTACAAAACGAGTTTCTACAATCTAGAATCTAGAAATTGGGAGGCCCAACCCTTAGCACCCATGGATGGGTTGGGACCGAAATTGTAGAAATTGGAACTAGGGATGAGACTTATTATTCTACAAAATGAGCTCCTACATTCTAAATCTAGAATCTAGAAAATGGGATGGGCCTTACTAATGATGCTCTTAGAGGGGAAAGTTATTTCCATTGACTTGGGAAAGCTATTCCCAAGTCCCCCTTTGGGAATAGATTTGCTTTCTTAGAAATGATATTTGGCTATTTTGTTTGGACGATTATGTCCTCTTTTTATTTTCAAATTTTCAACTTCTATCCCAATCATGTAAATCATCATGAAATTAATGAAAGGGTATTAAAGGAAAACTAAATAAACTAATGTTTCTATCCTTTTGTAAACCAAACATGGAGATGAAATTTTTAAATTTTTTGAACTATCTATTTTTAACCTAACCAAACATGGGTATGAAAATGTTGAATTCCTTTCCCATGGGAAAGGAATTGCCCTTGGGGTATAAGGAAGTGCATTCATTTTGATGGCACATTTGGAGACTATTGCTTTCATCCTTTATATATGAAAGAGGTGGTGCTCATAATATTTCCCGTAGATATGGTGAAAAGATTTGTTGTTATTGCATATTTACAATTATATATTTTTTCATCAACATTTTTGTTGCATATATGAAGTTACCTTCGTAATATTAGATGTTACTGTTTAGATATTGGAGAATTCT
Organism: Iris pallida; assembly: GCA_029216955.1. Lineage (NCBI taxonomy): Eukaryota > Viridiplantae > Streptophyta > Magnoliopsida > Asparagales > Iridaceae > Iris > Iris pallida. The sequence goes on along the minus strand of JANAVB010036618.1, from coordinate 3,041,357 downwards.
AATGTAAATAAAAACACATATATTTAACAAGAAAAATGTAAATGTGCTGTCATTTTAGACTATGTAATTATGATGGTCGTAATAGGATGGCCAAGAGATTATTTAAGCTATTCAACAGTTGTCAGTGTACGTTTGAGTAAATTTTAAAAAAAAATAGTCAAAAGATGATAAACAGTTGTCAGTGTATGAATAGAGAGACGCGAAACAATGCTTAAATTTTTTAAAAAAAGTCAAAAGAGTTTTAATTATTATTATTATGTATAAAATCATTAAATTTTAAAAAGAGAAAACAAGAAATTACGGTCAAACCCAATATTACAATTTCTTGATCGAGGTCAAACCCCTTGTTAGAAATCATCCGAATAAAACGCGTATTATACACGAATTTTTTCGTATCTTACATAAACGTATAATACTTACGTACTTTTGAAAAATTCGGATTTGTACGCGAATTTTAAGCCTGTGGCGTTTTAAACGCGTACCGTACTAATTTTTAAAAATTTGGCCAAAAAAATGTGACCAAGAAACTCAACAATTTTGACTTTCTTGACTCTTCCTTCTATTAGATATTAAGACCGGCACAATTCTAAAAAATTAGCAAAAGAAAAGAAGAAAAAGTCACACAGTAACCAAAAAAAAGAAATCTAAGAGTCTTTGCACATGTTGCTTGCAACAATCAAAGAAAAAAAATTCGATTTTCCATCATCCAATCTCTTCTTATTCTCACACTGAACCCTTGTTTATGGAGTAGAGGTGGGTGGAACCTATATATATGCCGAATATTTAGTGCCGAATTGGTTCATATGAAATGTACCAAACACAACTTAAATCTGATCCGAATATTTTTCGTTAGACGAATTTTTGACCAAATTTTTTACAGTATTTTACTTATATTGTGTCGATTTATACTCGTATTTTTGCCGTTCCGAATTTTTTTCGTTTGCGGAATTGCTAACAAGGGTCAAACCTTACTGTTGAGAAAGAATTCATTATATATTTCCAAGTTGTTATTCAATACTAGTGATTTGCTACTTTGATTTTTTTTTTTTTCCGGATAAGAAAGAGTAGAGTAGTAGGTAGCCAGGCTAGGCTAGGCTAGGCTAGGGAGAGCAAGCTTCGTGTTTAGTGGACCGGGGTGGGGTGGGTTTAGGCAGGCAGGAGAGAATGTTTGAATTGAAAGCAGACCGGTCGGACCGGGGGGATAGCGTCGGTTGCAGCTATTGAGAAGCAGACAGCTGGACCTTTGTGGGCTAACCACGTCGCCGCTGCCGCCTCCCCTCCCCCAAAATACCCAAAACTCTCTCCCATGTCATTCTCACAACACTCACAACACACACACACACTCTCTCTCTTGGAAATTGCTCTGTAATTATTATGGAGAATGGAAGCAACAGCAGCAGCAGCAGCAGCAGCAGCAGCAACAACAACAACAACATGGTGGTAGTGATATATCCACTGAGTCATTACTACTTTGGCTCCAAAGAAGCACTCCCTGACAAGGAGGAGGATTCCTTCACTGAGAGGATTCAAAGGATGAGATCAAAGTAATTCCCCAACTCTCACACTCTCTCTAATCATTTATGACATGGTATTTTAATTTTGTGGGTTTTTTGTTTGATTGATTATATATAAATATAAATATGATATATATAGCTATGCTGCCCATGGGTTGAGGACTTGTGTTCAAGGAGTTCTTCTGGTCAGTCTCTTCATCTCTACCCCTTTTTTTTTTATTTCATTTGTTGTGTTAATTACCTCGAGAAATATTATTCAGTGGTCCGGTTTCACCACGTAACAGTGGTTAGCTTTGACACTCCACACCAATAGTATTATGACACATCAGGGGATAGTTTTATTGAGAGAGTGTGTGAAGGAGAGGTGTGTCATGGCATTATGGGGAGTCGAGGCTCACCATTGCCACGTGGTAAGCCCGGACCACTTAATAATTTCTCCATTACATGTGGATGTAAATGTTATGATATTGGTCACTTTTCCATATTTTTAACACGATAGGTATCAGGTTTCAGAGCAACTATTGTTCAAACCTCAGTCTGGCGTGCATTTTGAATAACATATTATAATTTTGCATAAATCCCTCACTTTGAAGAAAAGCATATGTTCGAATAATATATATATATATATATATATATATATATATATATATATATATATATATATATCATCACAACTTTAGAGTTATGGTGTAGTGGCAGGCAGGGTCTTCAATAGTAGTTGAGATATGCTCACCGATAACTTACTGGAAGCATTTTGATGAATCTCTTGATAGATAATTGACTCAAAATCGGATTGAATGGCTTTGATAACTTATTTGACCATCATCCTCGTAGACGCAGCCTGATGTTGAAATATGTAAAACTGGAGTTTAATCTGAGTTAGCCTGTTAGATTGAAATATGTAAAAGACTTTAATCTGAGTGAGTTCAGAGTGACGGATTTGTTATTTTAGTTGTCCTACTAATGGTGAGCAAGAATTGGGATTGATAACAATTTAACTCTAATGAACTTAACACTGGGGCCTCGTTTGGTTCTCGGAAAGGAAATGAAATCAATTCTTTGCTCCTTTCTTTCCTTTGGGAAATTGTAGTTTTCATCGATTTTCCTTTCCAGTGTTTGGAAATGTCAAGAAAATTGGGAGGGAAAGTGAATTTCTTGGAGCGGGAAAATGAATCCTTGGGTGGGTAGGGGAATCATTTTCCTCCCCATTTTCCTTTATTTTGGGAATCATTTTCCTTCATGCTACTTGTCTTTGGTATCCAAATAAAGGAAAGTAATGACTTTCCTTTCCCAAGGCTCTGATTCCGCGAACCGAATGTGGAACTTGAAGTGGCAGGGCAAAGAAATTGGAATTCATTAGAAAATGATAGCAGGGCAAAGAAACTGGAATCCATTAGAAAATGATACAAATTGAGAAATAGTATGGAAGATGATTGAATTTATAGTATCAAGGGTTATAGAATAATGTTTATTTAGCATTAATATGTTCTCTTCACTATAAAGTGGCTGAACTATGTACAGAGAACCACTAGTGACTCCTTAATTTTAATGAAAATGCTTTGTTACCTGCGGATTTGGACCGCAGTCTTGACCTGCGGGCAATGTTGTAAAAATCGCTAGGCGGAGTCGGTGCGGCGAAGGGCCGACTAGCGCCTAGGGCGCCTAGGCGCCGATTTTTTTTTTTTTTTTTTTTTAATGTATGTATATATATATGTGTGCAAGGGGGGAGAGGAGAGAGACAACATAAGCAGCAGCAGAAGGGGGTCCTCCCCTCTCCCCTCCGCTCCTCCTCCTCCCCTCTCCTCTCCTCCTCCGCCGGCGGCGGCGGCGACGGCGGCGGCTGCAGGTAAGTATGTATTTTTGTTTCAATTTTTTTTTTTTTGAATTTTTAAAAAAAATTGGCCGCCTAAGGGCCGCCTAGACCGAAACCGCCTAGGACCGCCGTCTAGGGGGTTTTCGGTGCGGCGGGCGGCCGCCTAGCGCCTAGGCGCCGCCTAGGCCGATTTTTAGAACACTGCCTGCGGGCCACGTGTCGCCACCCCCACTGCCCCCCCCCCCCCCCCCCCCCCCCCCCCCCCCGGTATCTTCCGGACCCACCCGCCCCCTCTCCAATTAGAAGGCGACACGTGGCCCGCGGGCCAGGACTGCGGCCCAAGCTCGCGGGCAACGTAGCAGCGCCCTAATTTTAACTATCAATTCCTAATCCTAACATGATAAAAGCTACGAAATCTTCATATGTTGCATCTACTTGACTGAGATAAACTCTAGATCTCGTCCATATCGTGGCAAATTGAGGTTGAATGTACGAATATGAGTATTATGCTGATAATGTGCCTAATTGACTCAGCTTGGCTCTGGTCTACCTAACATCAGTCCCCTCTTTTTGAAATTGAGGTTGGTAGTCCTTGTGACTCTAAATTCCTGCACCATCCTCTGCATATGTGACCATGTCTGACCATGATGCCAATGTGGTTTAAGACATCATGATCTACTTGTTAGGAGAACAAGCCTAGTTCACCTTGACACTAATGGATATATGTAGGAGACAATTTCACAAACAAAAAGCAAGCACACAATGCACACCACAATTTTTACGTGGAAAACCCTCCAATGTGAAGTAGGGGTGAGCATTATTCGGTTTTGAACCGAAAACCGAACCGAACCGAACCGAATAAGAGATTCGGTTCGGTTTTAAAAAAATCGGTTCGTTTCGGTTTTGAAAATACTAAATTTTCTTATTCGGTTTCGGTCCAAAACCGAAAACCGAATAAGAAAATTTAGTTTATATCTATATATATATATATATATATATATATATATATATATACACTATAGGTATATAATAAATATATCTAGGTATATTTAGTTATTATATATATTAACAAAAAAAAACATAAATAAACCCAAAAACCGAATAAACCGAAAATCGAACCGATTTAATTCGGTTCGGTTCGGTTATTGACCAATTCGGTTCGGTTTCGGTTTTGTTTATTCGGTTTCGGTCCAATTCGGTTTTCGGTTATTCGGTTCGGTTGGAACCGAATACTCACCCCCAATGTGAAGGGAAGACCACGAGACACTAGTCCAGAATATTCCACTATAATTTGAGAATGTTTACAATGGATTTGATATCACAAGATCAATGCTAGACCAAGTGACTGAATCAATACACTGCTGTCCACTTCGATCCAGCCCCTAAAACACCTCCAAACAGCACCAAAAACAAACGACTGTCCCAACCAAATGTTTCCAAACCAAAGCTAGGGAAAAGAGCCGGAGACTTGCCTGCTAGCAGCTGTTTAACTTGGACTGCTGCCGGACCTGGGCTGGAGTCGCCTGTAGGTGATGGTAGAATGGAGTTTGAGGAGAGAGCTCTGCCTCTTCAAACTCACAGATCTATTCCTCACCCACACCCTCTATTTTTTTTCTTGCTACAGCAGCCTCCTACTCAAAAGAAACCTAATTTGCATTTGAATTAGGGCACAAGCCAATGTGGGCCTCTCCTGAGCTACCACCTTATGGGTCTGAAACCACAGGCCCATCTAAACCAACACTACTTTCTCTGTTGTAATTCACTCTAGTCATTAATGAGCTAAACACCATAGTCAAGCTTTGTCAAAACACCTGGTCTTGGAGGTAGACATGAAATGGGATTGCATTAATCTTCAATATGCCGAAGACACTCATTTTCAGGAACGAGGACCCTACACAGATTGTATCCCTAAGTTTATGTTGCTTCAAAAAATGGTCAGGCCTCAAGATTAACTACAACAAGAGCTCAGTCATGGATATTACAGGCATAGAGAGTTGGACCAGATCCATTACCGCTGTTATCCTCAAGTGTAACTTTAACAGTGCAATAAGATGGGAGACTGCGGTCTCCCAAAGGATGCAAGGGGAATACACAATCAGAATTGGATAAGGGTTTGCAAAACTGCAAGAATGTATATACCAGTTCTAATTTTACGACTGATGACGGCAACCATATCAGATTCTAGTAGAATAGCTAGTGGGGACATCACCTTGAGACCACACTTCACAGAATTGTACCAGGAAGTCCGGAATCGGGGTCATCCCATCAGCCTAAAATTGGTGAGGAGCAATTGAAGAATGCTATTTTTCTAAAATTCTCGCTGGTTGCCCTTTGATAGCTTGAGTGAAGGAGCACATCTCGAAGTGGGACTTTTCCAAGCCTTATACTGTGGGTGTTCTTGATCCTAGACACACCCTACCTCATCTCTCTTGCCATGAAGACATAGTCAAGGCCATGGCCAAGGGGGCTCACTCCATGGACAGTTGTCCTTGGAAATTACCCTAATTATGGACATTTTTAACATGTCAAAATAAAGTCTTCCATCTTGGCAGTTGTCCTTCTTGCATAAGATGTATCACCGCATTGAATGACGTACTATGGCTGAAGACCAACTGCTCAAATTCAGCTTTATGTGAAGATTGAATAATTTACAAGATCCATTATGATGTTTTTTTAGTACCTCCTTTCTGTTTGGCTTCTGCTTTTAAGCCATAATTAGCTTTTGACATCTTTGTCATTATTTTATCTAAAAAAAATCACCAGGTACTATCTACAGCATGATTTGCTTACTTGATGCTCATCTTTGATATGTAAGTCGTATGATATCTGCAAATTGCAAATTTCTATTTTATGTCAACCATTAAGAATTTAAGATCTTCCAAGAAACATCTTTTTTAGAATATAGATGGAGTAACAGCTATTAGAGGATGTTACCTTTTACACCTGGTGCCTCAGCGGATTGGTATGAAGCTATACGGCACGGACGTGCCTCAGTGGATTAGTATGAAGCTATACTGCACGGCACGACAAAATGGTGTTCTTATCAATATTTTGTCTGTACCTATATCCATGTCTGCACTGTGCAACATTGTCAACTACTTATTGTACTGATCTAAGAATGTATCCCGTACCGTATCCTTATCTATATTCGTGCAACATATGTGTGACACAAGGTCTAGTTGTGTCATTGTGTTGTGGGCATGCAAGTTCTACTTGTTTTAGGAAAGATGTCATTGAAGCCTTTTTCATAGACATTCCAGACTGCTGGAGTTTTCGTCCAAAGTTCATTGTAGTATGTTGGATAGAAAGAGGAATATAGCAAAAACATAATACAGTAGAAATGTCTTCCAAGCTTAGGGATTAAGGTTCTCCTTTTACTATACCTCGTGTCATTGGCGGTGGGAGAGGGGGTCATCCCCCCCAACCCCCACCCCCCCGACTTTTGTGAATTTTGTTCTCCTGTGCGCGCGTGCGTGCGCACACACACTTAGGCTATCTCAAATCTGCGAGGAAAGCAGCTGCAAACTTTAGCTGCCTCAGATTCATAATAGCTCGACTCTAATTTATTAACAATTCTTTCAAATATTTGTCTGTGCATATGTATTCCTAGATTTCTTTGACCATCATTCTTACATTAAATTATATTCATAGGAATCAAATGAGTGTTGCACCAGCCAGAATCCTTGTTTCTTGAATGCTTTATCCTCAAAACAACATAAGCCTAAAATACATTGTACGAATTATCCAGAAACTTGTTGGAAGTTGAAACCTTAGATTTCACTGATTTTGTTGGTATTTACTTAAACCATGTGTGGCCGGTTTTTCTCTGTATGCTACTCAAGTGTGGTATCAAATAACCTGAAACCTTGTTGATTAAGAACTTGGAAAAAAATTATTGGCGGAACTTTGATTTGAATATGTTGTTTTAGAACTTGGAAGGAGTGGTTAGAGAAACTTTGTGATCCAGATATTTTCTCTACATAAAACGAATTCGAGTAATACAACAACAAAGCCTTTATCCCAGTTTTCTGGGATTATCTATAGATAAGAGCAATGGATTGATTTGTCCGCTCGTTATATTTAAAGGTTTGTTATTTACATAACTAATTAAATGGAATATCACGGTTAATTCAAGAAAGCATATCCAGTGGAAAGTAGGTTCCAATTTGAGATATTGTATTTGTTTTCTTCAACGGACAAGACTTTTTAGTTTTTGCTAGTAGCACTGGTGAATTCCTTGTTTTGCTGTCACACTGTATCGATATTATGCTTGTCGATGATATGGTTATTATCATTGTCTGATGCTTTTGAAGCAGTTACCATGGTAGATCAGCACCAATATTATAGTGTTGAGTGGTCACTTCTCAATATTGGATTTCCCCTCCTAAAGGTTATTAAGAAACCAAGAGACTTTCATATGACATTGCTTCTTCGTATAGCTTATCTGTACAAACAGGATATGAAAGCATTGAAACTAATCCTGCATATCACGACACATAAATCGGCATATTTTACATTTCAGTTATTTAAGTACTAATACGTATTTTAGTAGAATTCTCCATGTCCTTGTAACCTGTTTCTTTCCCTATGCTGCCTTGAAATACATCTACCATGCCCAAGCAGGCTTCTTCCCTGCCCGTATCCACACAACACAAGTTTTAGGAGGTATTGCAGACTTCAGTATGTTTGTTACATTGCTGTATGAACAGTTAGTGTCATAGTTTCTATATAGTAAAGACCTATTGCTATTTGTGAAACAGGTTGAATTATATCAACAGCCGCACGTGCTGCTGTTGCAAGTGAGAAACTCATTCTTTAAGCTTCCTGGAGGACGCCTACGACCAGGTGAATCAGGTTAGTGTTAATAAAGCATCATTAGTTTTCCATACAAAACAACAAACCCCAAGAGTTACCGTGGTTTTAAGTCAAAATTATATACAGAAACATGGGTCAAGTATAACCGATCTCCAGCTAGTGCCCCTTAGGTCTCTCGTTAGAACAATGTTGTTGCTGAATATATTTTTTGTCAATAACTCAGTATGTCTAGTACTCGAGTGGGGATTCAATTGGGATTTATGTGTTATCTACAGATATTGGAGGATTGAAACGGAAGCTCTCTAGAAAGCTTTTACATAGTGGCAGTGACTCAAGCAGTGACTGGGAGGTAAATATTGATGTGTTTAAGTATTTATATTTTTTAATACTAAATCCAAGAAATGCATCTAAATCATCCCTTCTTCTCCTTTCTAGATAGGGGAATGCATCGGAATGTGGTGGAGGTCCGATTTTGAAACCTTGCCATGCCCATATCTGCCACGTAAAGCTAAGGTATCTGTGTATATTTTTGTTTGCAACATGTCGTCGTCATGATACCTGTTAACCACCTCCTTTCTTCCTTAAGGAATGCACAAAGCTTTTCCTAGTTAGGTTGCAGATGACGCAAAAATTTGCTGTGCCCAAAAACATGAGACTACTCGCCGTTCCACTGTGCCAGCTGTACGACAACGACAAGGTGTGTAATTAATTGTAAAAGTTTCCCTAATTGCAGATCAGTTATAGTACTAGGCAGCAACTTGGTCATGAACTAATTTTTAAGTTGCTGTATGTTGTAGACCTATGGTACAATTATATCTGGACTCCCACAGCTGTTGTCAAAGTTCTCCTTCACCATCGTACGTGAGTGACGGTATTCGTCACAAAGATGTGTTGGGGGACCCTAATGACCAGAGTGACAGTTTGCGGTGAGGACTCCTGGTGGGCAACTGTTCTCCAGCAGGTCGATGGGCCTGGTTTCAGTACATATGACAGACATATAAAATGTTCTTCTACATCATGGAACAGTAGCTATAAAGTTTTGCAGGTCTTCTAAATATTGGCAATTATGTTAACGACTTCGTAGGTAAATTTCTTATGTGTGTTAATCTTCTTCATAAAACATAAATTTCTGAAAGTCATTTGTGATAGGCTTTTGATTACATGTAGTATGGGAGGACTGTAAAGTTTTCAGTTGATGTAATTATCAATTCGCTCACCTTAGTCGCCTGGTTTGGTTGGATTTCACCATTACGGGATTTATAGAGCTTTGTTTGTTATGTTCTGTGCCGATTAGATGTTCCTTTTAATGGTTGCTATTCTTGTGCGACGACTTGGTGGCAGTGATCAAAGTCTGGTTTGTGACGCTCTGATAATCTAAATTGTCGATGATCATGGTTATAAACCACACACCAAGGTTTTCTCGTCATTCGATTTCGGTTACGTTCTTAAAATACAACTTGCTTGTCGAGACGCATAAGCTAGGAAATCCTTGCAAGCAAGGTCTAATCCTCTACATATGAAGAGCTTTGTGGCATAACCGTGCCCAGGAACTTTTCTTTGATAGGTGGGGCCTAGCTCCAGATGTACAAAACCACCATCTATTTGCCAGTAATAGAACAGAAGTAGAGGCACAATTAGAACTATAGCCACATTCCTTGAATGAACTCCCAAACCCAAAACAATTAGGCTTAGTCAAATACTATACAAATTATACCAACTCCCGTAGACAGCGATATCTTCTTCAGTCATTTTCCTATTCTCCATAGTATGGGCGGGCAATTTCAGTTGATTAGCTATCAGGACTAGTCTAGGATAAGCCAGACAAGACTTGACAATCTTCCAGATTTAGCATGACCCCACCCCACAAGAGGTTGGGATTTCTGGATAGGACAACCCAATCCCTCCTGGCCATCTTTGCTAGCTGTTCAGGTTTTGGGCGGTTGGCACGATGGATTAGGGTTTGGTTTGGTGGAAGTGTGTTAGGAAATTATAACTATAGCCACGATTGATTAGGGTTTGGTTTGGCAGATAGCAAGAGAAGCCGAAGTCCGATTAGCCTTTCCTAACACGCTTCTCCCAAACCCTAATCGATCGTGCCAACTGCCTAAAACCTGAACAGCTAGCCCGAGGAGATTGGGTTGTCCTCTCCGGAGATCCCGACCGCCATCTATTAGAGGCACAATAATAACTATAGCTACGTTCTTGAATGAACTCCCAAACCCTAAACAATTAGGCTTAGTCAAATACTATACAACTCCGGTCGACAGCGATTTCTTCGGAGTCATTTTCCTATTCTTCATAGCATGGGCAAGCAATTTCAGTTGATTAGCTGTCAGGACTAGTCTAGGATAAGTCCGACAAGACTTGAGACTTGAAAACCCCACAAGCGTTCGGGATCTCCGGATAGGACAACCCAATCTCCTCAGGCTAGCCCGATCGATTAGGGTTTGGTTTGGTGGAAGCGTGTTAGGAAAGGCTAATCGGACTTGGGGCTTCTCTTGCTAATCCACTGGCAGTCATGTTACTTGTGTGATTACATTGTCTGTTGATCTGCGGAAATTAGGATGTTAGTATTATCACGGATAACTGGTCTGGAGCACGCAAAAGTCCAGGAATGGGCTTTTCTTGTGAAGGGAAAATCGGGAGAGCCTATAGAGAGGTTGGGAGTGAGTGGAAACGTATGCTTGGCTGCTACGCCTGTCTCCCTCTCTTTCATGCTGGATCTATGCTTCTGCTGATGAATGACAGAGAGAGAGAGAGAGAGTCATTGTTGCTTTGAATCATTCAATCATGGTCCCGTTTCTACGTGTATGTAGTGTACCACTTGCTTAATCCTAGCACCTAATTCCGATGATTGAATCAAGATCTTGGGAATTCTTCTTCCTTCTTCTTTTTCTACTGTTGAGGTTCTGGTGGGGATGTGGAGTATAGGTCTAGAACAAGAGCAATGCTTGATAAATTGATGCAAATAAGTTGATTAAGTTTGTCCCGAGTGTGACAATTGTTCATTTCTAATTGAACATGTACATGACTGGAGCATCTCTTTCCTACTAACATTTGCAGGGTTATTTAGTAATATGGTCTCACATAATATTTCATATTAGGATTTAGATCTTCAAAATGTTTAATATTAGTATTGGATGTTAAAATAACTGTTCATGTCTCCAAATATCCGACGTTAGTGTTTGAGTCTTAAAATCACTGTTCACGTAAATAAATGAACAATAATTTTAAAATTCAAACACCAATGTTAAATATTTTAGAGATCCAAATTATAATTTCAACTATTACGTGAGTTACTAAATATCCCATATTTCTAACTCTCAAAAACCAAGATTTTTTTAAGAAGGTAGAAAAAATAAAGGTTAAAAGTTTGGGAATAAATATAATTTATAACCCTTATTCGTACTCTAAAGTGATTGAAATAAGAACATCACTCCTAATCAAATAAAGGCTATTGACATGTAATTTTTACCAACAAACGAACAAAAGAAAAAGAGCACGTGGTTGGCGTGCCCATGGGACCCACACGCTCCCCAGATCATCATTCTGCTGCCATCTGACGGTGAAGATTGAAGCCAGACGCGGTCCGTCGTGTAATCCATTTTCTTATTCACAAAGGTCTGGAGGAGGAGCAGGTCTTTGTTTTGTTTGCACATTAGTCTAAACGTTATGTCACCAAATGATTTTCTTTTTTGTGCCAAACCTAACTATTAGCTCAACATAATTTTGTGATAAGGTCATATCTCTTGGTTTATAAGCTACTAATAGGGTTTTAGGGAGGGTAACAACAAATTTTCATACAACCATATTCTTGTCTCTTTCAATTATTTGTGCTATTTGTCTTACATTAGGGATTATAAATGGGTATGGGTCGGATTTAGGTTGGTTATAACAACACCCGAACCTATGTCCTACAAGATTTTTTGGGTTGTAATCAATTATTTGGAGAGTTTGTTAGATGTACTTGTGAAAAAAAAAAAAAGATTTTGAAGATTTTCCGTAGGAAATTTTATAAGAAAAGAAATCCAATTCATCTAACTTCTGTTTCTTCCCTAATTGATTTTCACACTTAATACATATTTCAGATATATTGAGTTTTGGTTTAGTTAATAGAGCAGTCAAATTTTCCAATCAAAACGTATGTTATATACTTATATTTGGAGTCCCTGTCAGATTTTGGATTCATATATTCAAACCCTTATACAATTAAATATTTTTGGGTTATATGTTTGAAATCCAAACCGCTCTTCTAAAAATTGGCCTAAGCTAATGTTGTCCGTCCGATGTTCCACCGTAAATGATTTAGAATTTTGTGAATATTATTGCAATTTGCAACATAATTTCTTTTAACTGCGGAGAACCAGACGACTATCTAGGCAAACTAGACGCTAGGGACTAGGCATCTGGTATCCGGCCGATTGGTGTCTAGCGAGTTTTAGAAACTTAATTCAACCCCTAATATAATTTAAAACTAGGGTGAATTTACAGTCCACCATAAGTTGCAACACTCGTACTGAACTCAAATAGCTGTTGTGGTTACCGAAAAGAGGTATAAAATTCTGACTGGATAATAGAAGATCAGTTATCGAGCCACATGAGCTATTATTTCTTCAATTCAGAGTCCAAAAAACATATAATGAAGTGTACACAAAGTGATACTTTCATTTTAAGCTTTTAACAAGGTGGCTTGGGAACATAAACAAGTGACATCAAGGAAAGGAATGGTAATGATTTAATAAAACTATTATTATCTCCAGCCAAAGACTAAAACAAAATAATAATTATTATTATTAGGATAATAATATTAGTTACATGCGTACACACACGCAATCATTTCCCTCGCACCCTTAAAGCTCAACCAGGCCCCCTCTCCTTTAAATAACAGCTCCTTTTCTCAGCTCAACCAACCACCACTCTCTCTCTCTCCCACTCTCTCCCTCCAAAAAGAAACCCAACCCAAGACTTCTTCATCCACAATCATAATCACAAAACCTTACAAAAGCATAACAACAATCAACAAGAAGAAGAAGACCAAGTGTTTGCATACATACCTCCTTTGAAGAAATGGAACGAGAAAATCGGAATGGCGGCGGCGGCGTTCGACCAATGCTCCTGGTCCTCCTTCCCGGCATATTCCTGGCACTCTTCCTCCCCTCCTTCCTCTCCTCCTCCTCCAAGGGCTTCCGCCCCAGCCTCATCAAGAACGGATGGGACGCGCTCAATCTACTCCTCGTCCTCTTCGCCATCCTCTGCGGACTCTTCGCCCCCCGCAACAATAACACTGAAGAACCTCCCGCCGCCGCCGCAGCCGACAAGTCCCCACCGGCCCACCACCGCTGGGGGGAGGAACAAGCCGCCACACTTCCACCTCCACCTCCAGCTCAGGCCCAACTTCAGTCCGACGTGGAATATCGGACGATGGGGCTGCGGAGGATGAGGAGCAGCAGCTCCTATCCGGACCTCCGCCAGGAGCCATGGTGGGGACCGCCCGACACCGACACGTGGCGCTTCTCCGACGACATCCAGCTGTACAGGACTAACAACCGGAGGCCGTCCGACCACCACCAGTATCCGTACCAGTACTCGTACCCGTACCAGTACCGCTACGATGAACCCAAGGAAGACCCTACCCCTACCCCTAGTTCTGAAATCAAAACCATTCCGGTCGACACGTTCGAGATCCGGAAGTCGCCGCCGTCTCCGCCTCCGCCGGAGAGATCCCGAACTCCTCCGCCACCGCCACCACCTCCTCCGCCGATGACTCGGCAGCCGAGGAGGAGAACTGCAAAGAAGATTCCGCCACCAGAACAGCCCGATTTACCACCAGAATCCACGCCCCCACCACCGCCGGAGCCAGAGATTACCGGTCCTTCGTCGGAGCCCACGCGTCGACCTCCGCCACCGCCTCCTCCCCCGCCGCCAATGTCGCCAATACACGTGCCGACCAAGAGACTGGAGAGGAAGAAGAGCGGCGGAGCCAAGGACATAGCTGCCGCTCTAGCGCAATTCTACCAGAAGAAGAAGAAAAAGAGCAAGGTCAAAAAGATTTACAACGACGAGTCGGCCGCCGACGCCGGATCAGCTCCTTCTCATCCTCCTCCTCCTCCTCCGCCTCCACCACCGCCGCCGGCTTCTTCGATGTTTCAGCAGCTGTTTAAGAAGAGCGGGAGCAAGAGTAGCAAGAGGCACAGCCACTCCTTTCCTCCTCCACCGCCGCCACCACCTCCTCCAGCGAAGAAGAAAGAGCTGGCTCCGGCTCCGTCTCCGGCACCGGCCCCAGTCCCGATACCTACTCCTCCGCTGCCGCAAAATCTAGTCCAGAAGAGAAGGCATAAGCCGAGGAATAGTCACAGTAGCTATCCACTGCCTCCTTCACCGTTGCGGCCGTCTCCTCCGACCAATCTTTACAGAAAGAGAGAGAAGATTAGTCCTTCAATGCCTTACTATTCCATCCCAATGCCCCCTCCGCCTCCGCCGCTGCCGCCTCCACCAAGTAACGAAAGCGAAGAGAGCAGCAATGTGAAAGAAGAGAATGGGAAGGAAGGAGAAGAGCATTTCTGTCCGAGTCCAGATGTTAATAACAAGGCTGAAATGTTCATTGCTCAATTCCGAGCTGGTCTTAAGCTCGAAAAATTGAACTCCATCAAACTAAAAGAACAACAGCAACAGCAGCAGCTGAAGCAAGAAGAAGAAGAGGAGGAGATTGCTGCTGCAACATAGGCAATCTTAGACGAGAAGATGCCACTGAGGTTTTATTAATTTATTTAATTTTCATGAGAATGAGAATATATATATATATATATATATATATCTACTCTTTATTTATTCCTTTTACTTGTAAATTGTCTTCTTTTATTGTTAGTGATACATTGATACAGATACAATCTTTTGAGTGTGCATATGATTACCGTAATAAATGAGAAGTGATGCCAGTTTTCAGCTATTTGTTTGTTGGGTTATGTCAACATGTGCCATGATGACGTAATAATATTGATAAATATGTATTTTATATGGATATTCTTATCCATTATCAATGTAAAGCATCTATCAATGTATTGTAGGAATATTCATGTAAAATATACATTTATAGATGTATTATTATGATACATGTTAACATAACCCTTGTTTGTTTACTATAAGTTGTTATCTAGTCAGTAGTGATGGCATGGATAAATAACTAGTGTGGGTTGGCTGTAATAAGCATAACATGTAATATGTTTATCTAGATGATGGATGAGTTGGTACCCCAATGTTTTCCTTTCCTTTCAGTTTTGGTTTTCTTTTTCTTTTTTTTTTCTATAAATGGGAGCTGGTTGAGACACAGACGGAGACATGTTTTCTCCGCCCTGCCCATTTAAATATGTCCGATACTACAATACAGGTTGGCAAGTGAAAGCGAAATTAAGGAATTCACAGAGCAAATGAGCTATCACTACTGGAAAGAAACAGGTAAATGTATGTTTTATATTATATTATATTACAAAGACTATCAAGATGGTCCAGACGGTGGTGGTTAGAGAGAGAACCATAACACAAATTGAGCGTACTTTTGATCAATATGAATATGTAAGGAGACAGATATACTAAAATAAAATAATAATTATGTAAACATATGCTGTAATGGCATATATTAACAATGTATCAACATATATTTTTAGGACATATTAATATAACCCATAAAATAATTACGGAACTGCTAATTATTATTTGATTTTGGATTATGTAAAGGTCTTTACATACATGGTCTTTGTGGTGGTTGGTCGCTTTAGGTGGAATTTGGGGGGGGGGGGGGGGGGGGGGGGGGGGGGGGGGGGGTACGAAGCCGTATGCATGAATTATATACAGTTGGGAAGTTGGAAGGAAAAGCCTTTCTGGGTGGGTCACCCCGTAAAAAGCATAGACAGGGAAAATGCTCATTTGCTGTTGACAAATGAAGGACATCCCTAGACCAGCTGTCGTAGCATGAGGGCCCCACCGACCCCAAGGTTTGGTCATATTTAACATCAGATGAAGAAAATTCTTTGAAATGCCATCTGCTCCATATATTTCCTCATCGGATCCCGATATGAATACCAATAGGACCCAAATACTAACATTTCTATCGAAAACTATTTACACAGCATATAGTAGACAAAAGAGCCATTTTCAGTGGAAAACAAACCCAACTTAGGTCACGTTTGGTTCGGTTCACAAAATCAAAATATTGGAAAAGAAAAGTCTTTTATATTTGGATGCTAAAGGTAAAAGAACATGAAAGAAAAATAATTTACAAATGAAAGAAAAATAATTGGAATATTTAGACTTTGGATTTCAAATAAGTTTTGAAATTAGTATTTGGATCTCTATATTATACATAATTAGTGTTTTGGTCTCAAAAGTCTAACTAACGTCTCAAAAGTGTCATCAAAAGTGTACCAAAAGTGTCACTAATTATTTTTTGTGACACTTTTGAACCCAAATACTAATTATGTATAATATGGAGATCCAAGCACTAATTTTAAAACTTATTTGAGACCCAAAGTCTAAATATCCCAAAATAATTCACAAATAAAACAAATAATGGCTTTCTCACCCATTCCATATCTCCTACGGACAATCTTCGTTGTTACCGTAGACATCAGCACCAAAAACGTTGCTGCCAATTAGTCCAAGAATGACGTACATTTCCAAAAACATCGCCCCTGTCCACTCAACCTGTTGTCATAACTGTGAGATTAGTGCTTTGACATAACAATGAACTACATCATGCAATATTGACAAAACACTTGCATCGCATAAGCATATTGTTTCAACAAAATTGACAGAACCAATTAACTATACCAATATCATAAACATATTGAATGTAATGAAAGTAAATACACATCTAGTCTAGTGATAGTTCACTCACAACCACAGATTTCCTTTCCCTTCTATCTTCTAGCTTAGTCTATATCATCCACTTGTGGCTGCATATATGCTTTCAAGCCTGAGCCCAGAAGCATGTCAAGTAAAATCGTAGAAGAGGAGTAGGTGCTTCATTTAAATCATGTCTAGCATAATTAGACTCTTCTTAATTTGAAACTTTTGTTAAATACCTACCTATCATTAGCAAGACGTTGACCTCTTCACTTCTATTGGGTACCTGGTGGGACGCTGCTATAAGGAAACTTCATCGACCTCACCCGCTCCCATTGTAAGTCTTTTAAATATTGTTAAGTCCCACGGAAAAAAACAATTTGTATTCTATAGCCCCACCAGGAAAACCTAAGCCTACCAGACTGTCAAGACAGCTATAGCTTATCATGCTTGAATGCAACAACATGAATTGAAATGAAACTATACAAAACCAATCCTTCAAAAACTTTCCCTCCTCTTCTAAAAGAAAAGAAAAAAAAAAAACCCTGATTTTCATAAGTTACAACCAGATCAGGTCACTGCAATCATCAATGTGTCCACAGGTGGCATCATTCAAGGGGCCATCACTCCAAGTAGAAATACAAGAAGGTACAGAATTGCTAATCAACAAGTTCCCTGATTGGCATCATTGTCCACCATTTGACTATGAACAGATCAAAAACAGCCATGCTCACATTGAGGGTCTTACTGTAGATATTAACATGTGATCTGCATTTATTCCTCCATGTAGGTAAAAGACAAATGATAATCCCTAAAAGTTTTGGCAGTCCTATGCATATCTAGAACTGTCAAAATTTTGACAGTTCATTCAACCAGGACTTTCAAAATTTAAGCAATACTAAAATAACAAGGACTGCAAAAAATTTGGCTGTCATGGATATGCACATGATGGTTAAAAGTGTAATGTCCTTACTAATTTATGTACCGCCATTATCATTTGTCAGGTAAAATTGAAGAAGCACATAATCTCTACATTTCAGCATATGGCTTCCCATACTACCGCTGCAAGTCACTTACCTCTCCAACGAAACAGCCAAACTAATGCCATAATAATGTTCTTTTCCCAATTTTTAATGCTCATAGTGGAAAGCTATTCCTTTGCATGAGATGCCTAGACTCTAGAATTGATAGTCCCAAAAAGTTCATGCTGCTGCACCAAAGCTCTAAAAATATTCGTGAGAGTTAAGGGTTAAATACTTGTAGTATTCCATATTCGAATTTGGGTTGTTTTGACATCATGTTAAAGCTTATGCCACTAGAGCTTTTAGTAAGGACTGAGGGTTAAATATTTATAGTATTCCAAGAATTCCCAATGAAATCAACAAACAAAAAACAAAACATGAGCCTTATTATGCGTTTGAGAAGCTTCATTAGTGTCTGTGTGCTAACTCCTTTACCTCCTCTTGGACAATATTACGGATACTCTTACGGCAATTTAACCTGCTCAAGACTCTGATTCATGTTCTCATTACTGAAGGAGTCACCCAGCTTGCGAAGAAAATATATCCTCGTCTTTCTTGTTATAGCAAAACTATAACAAGGAAAACAAGTAGATGAGATTGACACTAGTACGAGTCATGAAGCAAGTAAGGTTAACACAGATTTTTTTAATTGAGTTATTGCGACACTATAAACTGATGAAAGAGCCCCATGTTTTGAAGAAATGCTCCTAATTCTCCTGAACTTAATGGATATTCAGATATACTACCTACAACTTAATGCAGGTACAGATATGACTATACTACAAAATAAAGGACCACAAAGATGCAAACACCTTATCAACCAAGTATTAACCCCAACCTATAAATTCTTGTATATGCATTCTTTCTTGGATATTGGTAGAGGAAAATTCACCCAAACACTACAATGAAAATGTAAAGTACTTAAAAGAATAGCTACATAATACGGACCATAAAACTGCAAACTTCTATATTAAAAAAATACATGGTAATTTTTCTTTTTCTTTTTTTTCCAGCACGTGCGAGCTCAGTTAAATCGTGTGTCTCCCCGCACCCGATTTTTAGCCGGTCGTCATGTCGCTTCGGACTCTTCGTGCGGATCCTGTCCGCACTGGCTTTTTCATCATTGCTCGGCACGTACGCCTCGCGCACTCCGCGCGCTCCAGAGCCTCACGGGACGGCCGACGTCTTTCGACGCCAGCAACTTAACGCCTCGCTTAGCCCACGACGCCGAAGGCGCCCCCGACGTCTTCATCACGTCTACGACGGCCGGTTTCGCCCAGCCACCCGTTCTATGCGCACGACGCCCTTACGACGTCTTTCCGACGCCCATTGGGCGCCACATGACGGGCCGCGTAGTCAGCCATCGTTTATACCCGTAGTAGAATGGTGCCGGTCCTCGACCGCCCACGCGACGCCCTAGCCGATGAGTTTTCATGCACGAGACGCCCCATTCTGTCCCACGTCAGCTCAGATCGTGGCCATTTTTCGTCATTCCTCCGACGTTGTGGATGCCCCGCATCGCACAGGCCAGGCTCATCATCGCCCACATGATAATTATTCATGTGTGTGTGTATGTGTGTATGTGTGAAACCTTAGACATGCCAACAGAAACATACGAAACAATCATATGAAAGTGGAATGCTTTAAGAATGGACGTTTAACCATCTCCATGCAATTTCCATCTTTCCCTACTAATGCATGTCCATAAACTGCATCCTGATTGTGCACCTTAATATCAAAAGAGAGTGAGAAACACTAGGCTACTTGTTGAAAACACTAGTAAAAGAAATAATATCAATTACCTCAGGATACAACAAAAAGTTCCCAAGTGTTAAACACTTCAAGTACAATTGTGGTTACCAAAGAACCTAATAAACATGGTAAAAAGCACTTCTCAATAACATACATCATAGTAAAACATATATTATGACAAAAGAAAGAAAATGTTCGCGTAGCCAGAATGTGTACTCATCCCTGGTGCATTGATCAGTCTCTGTATATCCTTTAATAAGGGTTCATAACAGATTTACTTGAGATGGTGACGGTCTGCAGTATAGCAATGTACACAGCCTACATAACAATTTACCTTAAAAATAGTTAATCTTCACTTAAATACCTTCAATTATCAATTTTGCAACATAATTCCCGTACATTTTTAGGCACTTTAATACCATGAACTAATAAGCTTTTGCACTTAAGTAGCCTCTATTAGCCATCCATCAGACTTGATGGTAGATATAGACCATTGTACCCCTAAAAAATCTCATTCTCCCGATGCCATTGCTGCCCAAGCGTCTCCCTTCCCCGCCCGCTCTTTTGTGTCTCCCAAGAGCAAATTATGGATGGGTTAGGGTGGAAATAGTGGGTTGACAAAGAAGATAGGTTTATATTGTAATTAGGAAAAAGTTAATAGTATTTTTTAGTTAAAACGAAGGTTTAGAATGTAATATTTGGAAAAGAAACTAGAAGAGTGATGTACAAACTGGGATACGGATGAAAATGAATAAACATTAAACAAATTTGAAGTTTAGTCCTCATTCTATTTGACATCTTTTCTTGTTGATGGCGTCGCCGCGTCAGGGTATCAAGTTGCAAAAAAGAGAGTTCAAGGTAGCAATGTGGCTATAAAAATCGCACAGGATATTTTCTACCGATTTCCAGAGGTGTGATAGTTCATGGTATTTAAGTGCAAAGTAGCTAAATGAGTATGCAAGATGCATGAATATGAGAGTGTCAATTAGTATATGATGTCATTATTTTCAAATCCTTCTGGTGCATGGAGGGAGAAGTGAGGTAGTCTATCATTCAAGAAGGCATCAAAGATTCAAAATGTCTTACTGCTTTATTATGAGTCACATCATGACAAAATGAGCAATCAGCAGCACCGCTCTTAACAGTACACCAAATCTCTTTCACCATCCCGAGGTCCCCATCTTAGCTTTCTGAAATGAAAATAAATCCAGGGAGGTGATTACTTAATAGATAGAAAAAAGCTAATCATCTAACAATTTGCAATAAAGAACTATAAACTAAAGAACAAGAAAAGAAAATGAGTTATTTAGTTAAGACATGGAGTGCGTAATCGTCTACTGATTTGCACCATATGCAGTTAAAAACAATTTTTTTTTATGATAACAGTGCAGTAGAGTTATTGATATATCACTGATATATCGGATTTATAACGGTAAATATCGGTTTACATTTTTAACACAATTTTTATATATGAATAACACACTTAATAGTTATCTATTATAAAATATGCAACAAGAGTTTCTTAAAGCATTAAAACTAAAAAGTTCATACCCAAACCAATATTACAATATAAAAAGTACAACTTCAAAATGGTTCAACTAATATAAAAACAAAAAAGATGCCAACTCAACTTTCAAGTTTCAACATCTAATAATCTTTATTAGCCTCAACTTCAACTTCATTTTCTTCGTTTTTTTTTTCTCTCTCCGACTTTTGGTTTTAACAAACCCTAACCGTTGTATATCGTTTTTTTTTTTTCAAAACCGATATATACTGATATATCAGTCATATCGGCTGATACTACCGGTACCGATATTTTACCGATTTTTCCCAAAAAAATCGGTGTCGGGCCGATACCATTATATAACGGTTATATAACCGATATATAACGGTTTTTAACTACTTAGTTTGCACCAAGTACAAACTTTAGCAAATTGAAGTACTTGTATAAAAAAATAAAGGTCATTATCATAAAATAGTATGAGACACAAAATTCATGAGTAGATTCCCATCATCTACAATAGAGGAGATGGTCCATAACATAGTTGATAGATAAAGGATTCATGTACCAATCCCAAAGTCGGGATAAAGGCTTTATTGTTGTTGTAGATAAATTCCATAGTCAAAGTGCCTTTTGTTTATAAAAGAAATTATTTTATTAACTTTTTACAAAAGTACACCAGATCATATTAACAAGTGATATATACTAAGATGATTTCAATAGCTTAACTTGGACGGGTAAATAGTATAAGAGCAAAAGTGGATTTGAGCAATAGAGCTTTAAGTGTCAATTTGTTTTCCTTGAATACTACAACTTGAAATTCTAAGAAAAAACTGTACGACCATTAATGGACCAGCTATTAGGTTTACCTCTGTATGTGTCAAATTTTGGGCTTGGGAAATCAAGAAGCAAGCAGAAGAAACGAGAATGTCCGCATGGATGAATTGGAATAAAATAAAGAGATGATAAGAAATGAGTTATTCATGTGAAGTTAGAGAAGAAATTGCTTCAAATAGTTTGGACTGTGCAAAAAAGAATCAATAGATGAACCAGTAGCAATACTAGTTTCTTATAGTTGAGTTGCTAGAAGTAGGGGCATGCCAAAATGAACTTCAATTAAAGCAATAAACAAGGATGAGGCAGTTGCGGATGCTACAAAGTTGAATGGAAGAAAAGGGCTCCTGCAACCAAACCCAAATGTGATGATGGTTTTTTGTTTCTATTGTTGCTAGTTATTTCCCATTTATATTCGACTCCAAAACCAATGGTTGTGTTGTGGCTATATACAATCAAACTATATTATTAAAACATAGGGTGTCTCAGTTACACAAAGCTCCCACTTTTGCAGGGTCCAGGGAGGGCCAAAAGTGTGCAGCCTTACCCTCCAGGATGCAAGCTAGTAAGATACAAGGCTCCAGGCGACGCCCTCTAATCACACAATAGTATACAGAGCGAAAATAATCTTTAGGTGGAACCAACGGAAGGAAAAGAGAGGGAGGAAAACTTTTGGGAGAACTAAGTTGGTTTAATGTTCAAAGATTTTTTTTCTTGTTCTTAAAAAATATGAAAAAAGTTTAGAGAATTTGTAAAGTTTTCTAGTTGAACCGTCTCCCTTGCTTGCCACCCTCAACATGTGGCATTTTGGGAGAGATTAAAATGCAAACAATACTACAGTAGCCCCCCTTTTTATGCACAACAAACATGCAGACAAATAGAAGGAAGGATCAAGGGAAAACATGCTGCTTGTGCTTGCTTAAACTTGGACAAAATGAAATGCAACACATGGCCTTTTTAAGAGGGGGAAGGTTGCATAGTGAAGTCAACGATTTGGGAGGTTGTAGACAATAAAACCTCTAGGCTGGTCGAAAAAGCATTTACCTGCAGCCTGGCATTCCTACCTGCCAATCCTATTCAGAAAATCATACTGCTAGCACTCCACACTAATCAGACGACGACTGCTCCTGCCCATCTATTCTTACTCTATTCTATAAGCGAACTTCATCTACATATTAACTAGTGTACACAAAGGAATAGGTTATCAAAATCAAAGAGAGGAAGAAACATATACAAGAACATAAAAGAGTAGGGGTAAGTTAAACTGAGTGGACTGATTCAAAAGCACTTTTCTTAATACAACGGAGAAGACTGTCAGTATAAGTTGGTAATGAAGCTTCATGGGTACAATTACATAATAGAGTACAAGAAAGGCAAAGAGAATAAACCAGCTGATAGTTTATATTAAGAAGGGGTGAGACAGAAATGGCAGCTATAATTTTACTCTCTGCAGGGTGGCTTACTCAGTTCAAAGACCAAATGGAGAAATTTGCCTATTATAATGATCAGAAGATTTAATGGGAACAAGGGCAGCTAGATACCAATAAATATTCTATGAGGAATGGCTTGTTATATTACAAAAACAGGTGGTTTTTAGACCCTCAATCTACCTATATTACAACCATGCTACAAGAACATTACAATACCCCTAGTGGAGGTCTTTCAGGGGTACTTAAAACATTGCAAAGGTTGAAAAGTGTGTTATATGAAGGCAACAGTCAGGAACTATGTCAAAGCATGTGAAGTATGTCAGATAAACAAAACTGAAAATAACACCCCAGCTAGTCTTTTACAACCACTACCTAGTCCTAAAAGGATTTGGGAAGACATTTCTATGAATTTCATTGAAGGGTTACCTACAAGTTATCATAAATCAACTATATTTCTCGTACTTGACAGGTAATCAAAATATGTGCACCTATTTCCCTCGACACACCCTTACACAGCTGCCATAGTGGCCCAGGTTTTTATGGATGAGGTATGCAAGTTACATGGATTACCTAAAACTATTGTCTGACAGAGACCCATTTTCACTAGCCGATTCTGGAGGGAACTATTTAAATTGCAAGGCACTCAACTCAAATTTAGCACTGCCTACCACCCTCAAACTGATAAATAAACTTAGGTCACTAACAGATGTATTAAAGGATACCTGAGATGCTTTTGTGGGCACAGACCTAAGGAGTGGAGTAAATTCTTACCATGGGCAGAATATTGGCTCAATACCAATTGGCACTCTGTAACCAAGGTAACTCCCTTTGAAGTAGTATATGGGAGAGCTCCTCCAAATTTAATTACTTATGTGCCAGAGGCTATTCAAAATCAGGAGGTTGCTGAAACGATTGCTCTTAGAGATAAATGCACTGCAGTGCTCAAAGACAACCTAATACTTTGACAGAATGAAGAAATTGGTTGATTTACATAGGAATGACAATGAGTTTGATGTTGGAGACTCGGTCTAATTGAGAATACAACCTCATTGGCAGATTTCAGTAGGAAATAGAAGGCCACGAAAATTATCGCCCAAGTACTATGGGCCATACCAAGTTCTGGAGAGAATTGGACAGAGTTCTAAAAATCGGCCTAAGCCGAACCGAAAACCTCATGTTCAGCGGGTTTGTGCGGTTGTGCGGCCCTGTTCGGACATCTTCAAGCATGTTCAGCCCTGTGCGGATGTTCGAATTTCATATTTTTTAATTTTTTTTATGTTTAGTTGTATTGTGAATATGTTGTTGGATTGGATTTTAAGATTGGATGTGAATTGAGAACATTGAAATTTCAAAAATTGTATTATGGATACGGTGATTTCTTTATTAAGAGTGTTTCATTATGAAATAATGTTGCTGATGTCTTCATGAATATGATATAGCACTATATAAGTTGTTACAAGAAAAAAAAAAACATGTTCGGCGCCTAGGCGGCCCTCCTCCGCACCGAAACTGCATAGCGAATTTTAGAACACCGGAATTGGATCCGTTGCCTAAAATTAGAACTCTTAATAAGGCTCAACTCCATCCAGTCTTTCATGTACCTCAATTAAAGAAAACAGTGGGGTCTATAGTTGGAATCCAGGACAAGGAAGAGATACTGCTGAAACCAAATTGGATTCTAGAAAGAAGATTGGTGCAAAGAAAAGGAAGAGATGCAGCTGATTTGTTAGTCCAATGGAAGGAAGTCCTACAGATGCAACTTGGGAGTCTTATGAAAAGTTCACTAAGAGCTACACTTAGTTTGACCTTGAGACAAGGTCAAACTAAGGGGAGGGTATTGATACAGTCCACCCGAATCCAGCATAGTATAAGCAGCATTCGTGAGTAGCAAAAGAGTATCACCATATCAGTATAGTATCAGCTCAGTATTAAAGAAGCAAGAAGGAAAGATCAACACGGCCCAGGTCGACGAGGTAGCCATCTCCTACATCCTCTTGCAGCGGTGAATAGGGGACAAGCCATCACTTTGACAAGTGAGCCCAGTCGACAGCCTATTAGCTAACTACAGCTGGCAGCTAGGAAGAGGAGTGGCAATGGGGTAAATAAAGCCACCGTGTACCCTTCTCCCCTATAAATAGTGGAGAAGAGAACACTAGAGGCATTGATCATTCTGTTAGTTTTTTCCTCTACTTCAAATTTCCTTGTAATTGTTTTCCCCGCCATTTTCAATAATAGAGAACTCTAGTTTTCCCCCAATTTCTCGAGCAATTTCTTGCAGTTTGCTTCGATTTCCTTGCAATGCATGGAAACCTACGTTAGATCTCCTCCGAACCCTACCAATTTGGGGAGAGGAGCGAAGAAACTTATCAACTAACGTGAAAATCTCCTCCTCTTCCGTTAGAAGACTCTCGTATGGCAAGAACTACCGAAACCATCAACCAAATTCACAAATCAACAAAAACCAAAAACAACTCCAAAATCTAGGGTTAGGGTTTCCTCACCTTTGAGAAGTCCATAAGTCCTCCCAACCTCTCGTCTTCCTCCACTAGAACAATCTTCAACAGAAAGGACTGGAGTCATCAGTAGATTCACAAAACCAACCAAAACAAAAACTCTAAAACCTAGGGTTAGGGTTTCCTCTGACCTGCGACGACTCCCAACTCCATTTTTTAGGGTTCCGGCTAAGTGTCGATCCACCAAAATTCCCTAACAGAATCGGAATAACGTCATCAAACCCTAACATCCAAATCATCAAACTCACAAATCGACAAGAAACCAAAAGAGAAGAACTGTAAAATCTAGGGTTAGGGTTTCGTGGTCTCACCTTTAGGGAACGTATAGGCTGGGAATGGCTAATTTGGGGGAGACTGGCTTTTGCTTCTTTACTGACTCGCGCTCTATTTTCGATTTCAATTTCTTTGGCGGTGGGAGCACAGAAAGAACGGAGTTTATATAACGAGAGGGGAAACTTGCAAAAGAATCCCTTAATTTTCTCGGTTCTTACGTGACAGCTGGCGCCAGATTGTGCGAATTACGCGGAACAGTAGGATGTAATTTGTAAAGGGTTTAATATGTAACACTAACAAAATTTATTTTTTATTTTAACCCCCATATTATACATGTCCAAATCATCCATGTTGATTTTCATCCTACATTTGTTCTTGATTGACCCATATGAGTTTGATATATGACGTGCAAGATATCGTTAATCCACACTCTCCAATGCCCCTTAATACAGACTCGTTTTCTTTTTGAAAATTTTTAACTTACCTCCCACCTGATTTATCCTAATTCAATTTGCACCTTACAATTTTGTAAAAAAATACAACATCTTTCACTTTTGACGGTTTCCGTCAAAGAAGATTTGTACCAAAATATCATTGTCTTCTTCCTCTTTCCTCTCACTTTCTCACACTCCCACCCTCGCGGCCAACGCCCCTGCTCCTCCCCCTCCCCGCCTCCGCTCCCCCCTTCCCCGCCATCGCCTCCGCTCCCCCGCCCCTCCCCACCTCCGGGGGCAACAACGACATCAGCGTCGGCAGCAGTAGCCTCTCACCCCCCCCCCCCCCCCACCCCCAGTGGCCAACGCCCCCGCTCCCCCCCCTCACCGCCTCCGCCTTTGCTCCCCCCTCCCCCCCTCCCCACCTCCGGCGGCAGCAACGGTGGCGGAGGCGGGGAGGGGCGGTGGCCGCGCGGCGGGGGCGGGGGGGGGGAGGGGGGAGGGGTGGGAGGGAGTTGCCGCGACGGAAGCAACGGAGGCGGGGAGAGGGGGGGGGGGAGAGAGCGGTGGCCGCGGGGGAGGGGGGGGAGGGGAGAGGAAAGAGGAAAGAAAACATGGACATTTTGGTCAACAAAATTTTAACGGATTCCGTCCAAAGTGGGGGGTACTGTACATTTTTGCAAAACTGTGGGATGCACCTTGAATTAGGATAAATCAAGTGGAGGATAAGTCAAAGTTTCTCTTTCTTTTTTACAAATGTAGCTAGCCTCTTGGGATTGTCATTTCTTCTTGTCTCGTACCTCTTCCTTATCGAATAGCATCTTCAAAAGGGAGAGTCCAACATTCTAGATACATATATTCAAGACTTTCAGCACAAAGGGTCTATTGACAAGGTTCATAGTATCGATATCTTCGGTATCGAATTATTACTATGAGTATCAAAATCGACGGTATCGATATTATCGATGGTTTCGAATCAGACTATTAAATTTTTGGTATCGAAAAGAAAATAATTATTAATAGATTACTAACATTTTAGAAAATATATTTTATATATTTAGGAATAAATTTAAGCATTTCCAATGTTTCTTTGGTAGTTTTAAAATGGAATTTTTTGACTTTCATCCCACTTTTTAATTTTTTTAGACTTATATCCCACTTTTCGTCACTGAAAGTATTTTTCGTGACAAAACAAATATTTTTCGTAACAAAATGAATATTTTTCGTGACAAAAAGTGGAATGTAAGCCCAATAAAATTTTAAAAAAATGAAATGTAAGTACAAATTCATATTAACAAGTGGGATGAAAGTCAAAAAATTCCCTTTTAAAATTGAATGAAATAAAGTTGATGCGATAGTTCTTTTACATGCTTTTACAACCTTACTATTCTTTTACATCCTTACTGATTGGTAATTTTTCATTCAATTTTCTTTCTTGAATTGTTCGAAAAAGAGACTTTCAATATCGGTATCGGCGAGTATCTGTTATCAATCGATATTGGATCAGAACATGCCAAATTATATCAGTATCTGCCGTATCGAATCAGTATCGGCCGATACTGCAAACTATGTTGTTGTGCAACCTAGTCCCCCCATCAACAAGTCTTCATTTGAGAATTCCATAGAAGAGCATGGATCCGTGATCTTTATACTTTTGCAACCTCTGCTTGAGAGTTTACTCGATAAAGGACTCCTTGATTTGCACGATAAAAAAAAAAGTTGGAGAAAACTCTCCCTGATATGTTTGTTGGGCAAAACTCTTCTGGCACAAAGTTTAGATGTTTCTTCACTTAAGAGTAGTGCCAGATATATATATATATTTGCATCACTAGGTCCTCCTCCCTATCAATTGATGCATCACATATATGCATGACAGCATTTCTTCCGTTAGCTGTAGACCCCAACATTTCATCCAGCAGCCATGAGTCTGAATGGTCTTCCTGCACATGTGATCCCTCACCACTCTGTTAACTAACCCACTTCAACCTGTGACAAGCAGGCTCAAGATTTCCCGACTGCTCGCACGCATGCAGACCATGCTCGCCATGCTGCCCATCGCTGCAGGAGGCTGAAACGTGCTCGATGGCCTACACGTGCATGTGCAATAGCAAGTCATATCCGGTGCACTGATAGATCGGTAGATGAAATAGGCATGAATCAATGGCAGCAAGAGATGTCCATCTTCTATATTACCTTCATTGTTGAAGTATGTGAGCTGTTACAAGCAGACACTAACATTAGCGATTTTGGTACAATGTAATCTTTAATCTTGGTGGAACTATAATTTAAACAGTGTAATCTTTAATCTTAGGCACAATAATGTTACTAATTTACAACAACAATTAATAAAGCATTTATCAAAAGATTCTGCTTAGTTACTTGCATTTTTCTTCCATTTAGCTTTGTTAAGGTCTATGTTCTCCGATACATCAACAAAAACCATATCCTTCTCTAGAGACTCGATCCAAGATCTCGCTACTCCCATGCCATCAAGATGGTGTATGTATTGGGCTCAGGTCATTTGATTCTGCTGTATCATAAACAGTGATTTGTTAGCTACAGCAAGATGGTCTAGTTGAGCAAACTACTGTGATCTGAACGAAAGTGTTGCCTCCAAATGTACCATTGAGAAACCTAAAGGGGAGCAGAAAGAGATTAGAGAAGGTATTGGCATTGAAGAAATGACACTGAAAACCTCACAAGAATCAAATAAAGGTTAAATGCAACTGACAAATACATGGTTGGTACTTGGTTGGTTTATCATGAAAACTTTTCTGGTCTTTTTCTCTAAAGTGTTGGCCATGGTATCTGGCCCACTTTAATTTAGTAATATAGTAGTAATATAGTCTATACTTCACAACTTCACATCTATCCATGTGATATATGCATGCACAGGAGACCAAATGATGTTTCAAGGACAACACTACTGCATTATAGAAACAAAAACTGCAGTTTGAAAACAAATAATGTAAGGATCATAAATTATTCAACCCTTTAAAGATAAAGGTGATAAACTTCCATTCCTCCAGGCTACGCAGACCAGTTAAAATTTCTCTACAACATTTGAAGAGAGAATAAATAGCAAGAGGCATGCCGCATACACTTACCTAAAGCACATGTGAGACTTCCAGACTGTACAGCTGTTAACTGATCCCTTCACAATAAGAGTAGTAATGAGAAAAAGAACATACCAGTTGAAATCGGAGTATGGAGTCCGCCATCTGCTACAAGTCTTCCTGTGAAGGTATTTATGATATTTGAGATTGCCAACAACATGATCTTTTCTGACATACATCTTGTTACCACAGGAAGATGGATCTAGGAAGCTCACAGAGAAAGAAGAGAGACGAAGGCTTCAATTGTTCAGATGGTTATTCAGAAATAATGATGGCCTTTAAATAGGCATTACAATGAGGCTTTCGTGGTTGTATTGTTGAGCCTATTACGACTCCTTATTAATAGCTCAACCCAAAGGAATAGGGAAAAAAGCTGAGAAATAGGAAATAAAGAAAGACCAAGTGTGTAACGTACATGATTACATCCAACAAATAATCCCCCTAATCCTGTTACACATAGTCTTTATCGCAAAAATCTTTGCGATTACTTGATGACAATCATCCCGATCTTGGAGCGAAACTCCTGGAACCTGACTCGGCCCAGGGCCTTGGTCAGTATGTCGGCGAGCTGCTCCTCTGTTCGGACATACTCTACCTCAGCTGTCCCGTCCTTGATGCAGTCACGAATGAAGTGGTACCTCGTCTGGATGTGTTTACTACGATCATGAAACACCGGATTTTTGCTGAGGGAGATTGCCGATTTGTTGTCGATACGCAGCTTTGCACATCCGATATCGTCGCCCTTCATGTCCGCTAGCAGCCGTGCGAGCCAGATGCCTTGGCAGGCGGCAGTGGTCGCTGCGACGTACTCGGCTTCGCAGGATGACAGTGCCACCACCTTCTGCTTCTGTGATTGCCAACTGATGGCACTGTTGCCGAGGAAGAATAGTACGCCTGTCGTGCTCTTGCGGTCGTCAACATCCCCGGCCATGTCACTGTCGCAGTATCCGACCAGCCGGGGCTCCTCTGCACTTCGTCCGTAGCGGCAGCCGTAACCCCGCGTACCAGCAACGTACCGGAGTATGTGTTTGACCGCCGTGAGGTGCTCAGTCGTTGGCTTCTCCATGAAGCGGCTCACATACCCGACTGCAAATGACAAGTCCGGCCGGGTGTGCATAAGATACCGCAAACTTCCCACTATGCTCCGGTACTCCGTGGCATCTGCCGGTGGTGCAGCACTATCCTTGCTGAGCTTCAGACGTGGCTCCATAGGCACATGGCAAGGGTTGCAGTCGCCCATGCCACTCTTTTCTAGAATCTTGGCTGCGTACGCAGACTGATTCACTGTGATACCGTCTGCGTTCTGCTGCACCTGGATACCAAGGTAGAAGGAAAGCAAACCGAGATCGCTCATCTTAAATGAGCTGCTCATCTCGCGCTTGAACTTGTCGATCTCGCCCGCATCATTTTCCGTGATGATGAGATCGTCGACGTAGACACCCACGAGCAACCTTGCCTCCCCATGACCACGCACGTAGATGGCGTGCTCCGATGGACTCCGGTTGAATCTGAGTGTGGACATGCACTTGTCCAGCTTCGTGTTCCAGGCCCTCGACGCTTGCTTCAGTCCGTAGAGTGCCTTGTGTAGGCGAAAAACTTTCTGCTCCTCGCTGGCGGCTGCAAAACCGGGAGGCTGCGTGACGTAGACCTCATCGTCGAGCTCGCCGTTCAAGAACGCTGTTTTCACATCCATGTGATGGACAGCCCAACCGGCATGACCGGCAAGCGCTAGTATGATGTGAATCGACCCGATCGATTCACAAATAATTTATAGAAAAATAGAAATAGAAGGAAAAGAACGATCTTTATTAGAGAAAAGAACAAACTCCCAACTTTGATGGACGGACAAAGTCTAAACCCCTCTGAATGACGACTGGGAGTTTCTTCTCAACACAAGCATAAGCCAGGTGTCACCGGTGAGATGGAAGTAGCGCTTCCCGCCAGGTGTCACCGGTGAGATGGGACCGCACAAGTCCGCGTGCACCAGGTCGAGGGGTTCGCTAGCGCGGTAGTTGGCGTGCTGGGGAAATGATGTGCGTCGCTGCTTCCCGGCCAGACAGCTGTCGCACAACTGATCGACGTGATCAATCTGCGGAAGGCCGTCCACCATGTTTCCGCTGCTCAGGCGATGAAGGGCGTCGAAGTGTAGATGTGCAAAGCTGCATATCGACAACAAATCGGCAATCTCCCTCAGCAAAAATTCGGTGTTTCATGATCGTAGTAAACACATCCAGACGAGGTACCACTTCATTCGTGACTGCATCAAGGACGGGACAGCTGAGGTAGAGTATGTCCGAACAGAGGAGCAGCTCGCCGACATACTGACCAAGGCCCTGGGCCGAGTCAAGTTCCAGGAGTTTCGCTCCAAGATCGGGATGATTGTCATCAAGTAATCGCAAAGGTTTTTGCGATAAAGTCTATGTGCAACAGGATTAGGGGGGTTATTTGTTGGATGTAATCATGTACGTTACACACTTGGTCTTTCTTTATTTCCTATTTCTCAGCTTTTTTCCCTATTCCTTTGGGTTGAGCTATTAATAAGGAGTCGTAATAGGCTCAGCAATACAACCACGAAAGCCTCATTGTAATGCCTATTTAAAGGCCATCATTATTTCTGAATAACCATCTGAACAATTGAAGCCTTCGTCTCTCTTCTTTCTCTGTGAGCTTCCTAGATCCATCTTCCTGTGGTAACAGTTGGTATCAGAGCCATGTCGTCTAATGCAAGCAGTGATTCACCAACACCTCCATCAGGGTCGACATCGAGTCCAGCGAGCGGCTCGAGCGTGGCAGGCACCCTGGTGATCCCGAAGGTGTTTCAGGAGTCCGGCGGGACGCAGTAAACGCAACTCACGCGTGCAAACTACGATGAATGGGCCCTGGTGATGCAGTGTATGCTGGAGGCAAGAGGTCTCTGGGCGGCGGTGCACACCGGGACGACGGAGCGGGAGCTGGATAGGAAAGCGATGGAGGCTCTCCTACGTGTTGTCCCGCCAGCGATGATCACATCACTGGCGATCAAGGCGACGGCACGGGAGGCATGGCAGTCTCTGAAGACGGTGCACGTCGGCAGCAATCGCGTCAGGAAAGCAAAGGCGCAGTCGCTGCGTAAAGAGTACGATCGGCTGGCATTTCGGGACGGTGAGGGCGTGGACTCCTTTGCCATGCGTCTCACTACCCTGTCGAGTGCTCCCGCCGCACTCGGCGACACGATCTCCGAGGACAAGCTCGTCCTCAAGATGCTGGCGGCGGTTCCTAAGAAATACAGCCAGACCGCCCTGGCTATCGAGACCCTCTTGGATCTCGATGTGCTCACCATTGAGGAACTAACGGGGAGGCTTAAGGCAGCGGAGATCAGGGACGAGATCGAGAATGGCAACGCCTCGGACGGCAAGCTACTGCTTACCGAGGAGTGGGTTGCTCGCAAGAATCAGCAGAAAGGCGGCTCGTCCAGCAGTGGTACTGGAAACAGCGGCAGGAAGAAGAAGTGGCGCGTCCCGGAGAGGGATTCGGGAGTGCGCGATCCCAAGCCGAGCGACGAAAGGAGCGGCTCCGGTGCAACCCGCGACGATAAGTGACGTTATTGCGGCAAACTGGGCCACTGGGCTCGAGAATGCCGCAAGAAGAAGAAGGACGAGGCTCTTTTGGTGCAAGTGGAGGAGGACGAACCGGCGCTTCTGATGGCGCAGGTGTGCACAATCGCCGAGTCACTTGACACCCATGCCGAGGCAAACGAGCAGGTGATGCTCAACGAGGAGTGCGCCATGGTAAAGCTTGGGGAGCGGGAGGACACCGACAATGTGACCTGGTACTGCGACACGGGAGCGTCTAACCACATGACGGGCGTGCGGGCAGTCTTCTCCGAGCTCGACACCGGTGTGCGGGGCAGCGTCAAATTTGGCGACGGCTCCGTCGTTGACATCCAAGGCAGGGGCACGGTGGTATTTACGGGCCAAGGAAGAGAACATCGAGCTCTCACCAACGTCTACTACATTCCCCGGTTGCGTAGCAACACCGTCAGCATCGGGCAATTGGACGAGACCGGCTGCTCCACGCTAATCGAGGATGGAATGCTTCGAATCCGCGACAAACAGCGTCGCCTCCTGGCTAAGGTATCACGCACTTCAAATCGTCTATATATTCTTCCATTGCGGATCGCACAGCCGGTGTGCCTCGCGGCACAATGCTCGGACATGGCGTGGCGCTGGCATGCGCGCTACAGCCATCTACACATCTCAAAGTACAATACTTGCTTCAATCTCTTGACCACCAGCATACTTCTTCTCTCCTGCAAGCAAATGGTGACGATATCAGCAAGAGCAGCACCAGTGCTGGCTAGTAGCAACTAACAAGCAAGTAATCCAAACATTTACCAGGTTTCTTAGGTATGTCTTTGGTATGATAATTTGTGTACCTCTGGAGTTCCACTAAGCTACAAGTTTCTCCATTAAGGTATCAAGTTTACTCGTGCATGCAAGGAACTCGTATTTAAAATAAAATTAGAGCTTGAGGTTGTGGATGATGGCTACTACAAGTGGAGGAAGTGTGAGAAGAAGATGGCGAAGAACGGTCCATACCCGAGGTAAACTCTATGACAGCCACAAAAATACAAAACTTAATAGTCATTAATGTGCAGTTGTCTTCTTAAGTATTTTATCTGTCATTTAAAAGCTGCCTACCTTATGGAGGACAAGACCTGCCATTAGAAGTAAAGAGCAAGCATGCTGCTCTTTAAGTCCCTTAAATTTTACATGCTGTTCATGTAATGATAATTTGTTCCCCGAACATTATGTTCACTAACTAGAATTGCAAACTTATAATACAGTATTAGAGTATTACCATCATATAAGGTAAACTTCATTAGAGACTATAACTGCCTATAACCAGATATGACTACTTACTACTAGATATTATAATATTATATTGTTATATACTTCAAAACATATATTTCACAAACATGCAACTGCTCAACTCAAGGAAACAAAAGAAAGAACAAAAGTCAGAAAAGGAAGAAAAAAGATCCAACTATTTCCTTACAGATGTCTTCTTCTTTTTTTCTTTTTTACGGAATTTGATCTTCTTAGACATTATGAGATTCTTCAACTAACTTGTCTATAGGACTTCGGCAACCAGAGAACACTCCCAAAGACTAATATAGCAACATTAAGTCGTATTACAGGATTAATTTTCAACTTAAATATACTGTTATCTTTTGACTTGTAAATCATCTTTCCATTTGAAGCATACTATGAAAGATGATTCTATCAGGAAGTATCATTAAACTTAGTAAACAACCTGGATAACATTTGACTAGTGAGCAGCGACTGAAGGAAGAATATTAATGCAACTAAACTAAAAGAATATAAAGAGGTATTAGGATTTAGGAAAATAGACACTAGAGCACGAATAAATATGTAAATGTCTGAATTGTAGGGGCATATATACTAAACCCCTATGTATAAATTTACCTCCATGTGAGATGAATAAATTTAATTCATTCCCTCTAATCAACTAACATATTAAGAAGCAAGATTACAAACTAAAATTTTGCACTTGGGCAGTCAACCCACGTGTCAGCATAAGTGGTTTATCATTATAAATTATGTACAAATAATGTATGCTAATACGAATTTTAGCTAGTGCAGCAGCAGTAATGTACATGTTGAGAATCAATAAGGGACTTTTAGTCCCACATCGGAATATGTTATATGTAGAGGAGCTAGACTCCCTATAAGTAGTGAAATAGTCCATCAATAAAATTATCCAACCATTATTTTCTACATGGTATCAGAGCCATAACTCTCTCTCTCTCTCTCTCTCTCTCTCTCTCTCTCTCCACAAAAAAAAAAATAATTTTTTTCCCTTCCCCCCAAGCCGTCGACCCACCGCTCCAGCGACCCACCACTCCACCCCCCGACTCCACCGCTCCAGCCCCCCCGACTCCACCCGTCCCCAGCCCCCCCCCCCCCCCCCCGACTCCAGCCCCCCGACTCCACCGCTCCAGCCCCCCGACTCCACCCGACTCCAGCCCCCCCGACTCCAGCGACCCTCCTCCCTCCCGTCCCTCCAGATCCCGCCCCCCCCCCCTCCAGATCCCGCCCCCCCCCCCCCCCACCGCAGCATCCCGCCCCTCCAAGACGCCGACCCCCCCCCCCCCCCACCCCCTGCCGCCCCCCCTCCTCCCTCTCCCTCTCTTGCCATGGAAATCCTAACCCTAGCCCTAGCAGCCCCATCCACACCCTAACCCTAACCCTAGTTAAAAAAAAACGGCGTATTTCGAAAACAGTCGAGATGTCAAATGTTTATTTGCATCGACTCTGTTCCTAGATTGCGCCGTTTGGAACTAATAAATGTTTATTTTGTTATTCCTCCTTCACATCGGGATCTATACAGAGACTGATCATGTCTTCTCTGGTGTCCTGACGTGTTCACTTTACATGCGCGTGCCGGTGCTGGCCAAGTTAGTAGCGCATTCTTAAAGTTTGTAACGTCGAAGAAGACGACGAAGACGAAGAAGACGACGAAGTTGGAGAAGTTGTCGACTCCGACGTCGAAGAAGCCGACGAAGACGACGAATAGGGTTCACAGTTGAAGCAGCCATGGATTCGATCAGTGGCAAACTGACGGCCGACGAGATGAAGGCCTTGGTTGATGATATCTTATCGAAGAGATTAACCGAGGTAACCCCACGTGTGATCCATACTGATGTGGATCCGTCCCCTTACAAAATAGGAAAATTGGAGAAGCTGGAGACGAAGTTGGAAGGAACGTCCAACTACTTAAAGTGGTCGCGACAGGCGATGCAGACACTGAAGGGACGTGGCTTGGTTGGCTATGTCACTGGCCAAGCCAAGGCACCGGCCGATCACTCCGCCAAGGAGTTTGCTGTTTGGGAGATTGTCAACAACGTCGTGGCTGGGTGGTTGACTGCCTCTTTAACCGACCAGATGTCGGACAATGTCGAGGCAATGGAGGCTGCTGTTGATATATGGCAAACTCTAAAAGATATGTACTCTGACTCCGGCAACCCTATGCGAGTCTTTCAACTGCAAGATGAACTCGATAGGGTGGTCCAAGACGAACGTACCATCTCTGAGTACGCGGCCCTGTTGAAGAAGTACTGGTCTGATCTGGATCATTATGATCCTCTTGGGATGGAAGATGCACAAGTCGAACCGGCATTCGCGAAGTACTTTCAGACGTTCCTGGCTCATATTTTCCGGCAGCGTATGATAAAATTCCTGAAGGGACTACACCCTGTATTTGAGCAGAGAAGGAATATCCTCCTATCCCAACCCACGCTTCCGACCTTGGAAGAAGCTATAGCTGTTATGACACAGGAAGAAGCTCGACTGAAGTTGATGCCCAACAAGGGATCCTACCAGGGGGAGCAAGCCGCGGTTGAAAAGTCTGCCCTTGCTACCTTCAATCAACCTCCATCTATGGAAGGTGTTTGCCACAATTGTGGTGACTCCGGACATTACATCCGATTTTGTCCAAAACTCTTGCGCAATCAGTCTAATGATCGAGGACGGGATCGTGGAGGCCGACGTGGTGGTAGGGGAGGTTATGCTGGTAGAAGGGGCGGCCACAAAGCAAATCTGGCGGAGGACGGGGGAGAGAATCAACTGGCTGAAATAACCCCGCTTGAGCGGGAGTTTCTTGAGAAGTTGCTAGGCACAAAGCTGGGTTCGGTCGACAGTCCTGGGGCGTTTTCCACCTCGGGAGATCACATCACTTGCTTTGCCCAAACCAGCACCGATGATTCTGCACGTGCTCTTGCATCTATCCATCAGCCAGGATGGACTATGGACTCTGGGGCATCTCGCCATGTCACGGGGTCCCGTGGTGCGTTTCGGAAATATACTCACCTACCTTTGTCGGAGAGTATTCAGACCGCTGATGGTACATCCAGCCCTGTAATGGGTAAAGGCACTGTCGCATGCACCCCTTCCATCACTCTAACCAGTGTCCTACATGCTCCGTCTTTTCCTGTCAATCTCCTATCCATTAGTGCCATTATACTTGATCTTAACTGTACTGTTTCCTTTGACATTCCTCAGGTGACTTTTCAGGAGAAAGGGACAGGACGACGACTTGGGACTGGCACATGGCATAAGGGGCTGTGGTATTTAGACAGGACTGGACTGGACAACGCATTGGCATCCTTGGTAGCAGACGCACCACCAGAAGCTTCCTGTCGCAGTGTTGAAGCCGACTTGCTACTCCACCACCAGCGTGTCGGTTATTCTTCTTTTAAAGTTATTAGTCGAATGTATCCGTCCTTATTTCAAAGGGCTAATAAAGAGAAGTTATTTTGTAATGCTTGTGAGTTGGAAAAACATACCAGAAGTACGTATGTGAGCACGGGGAATAGGAGTTCAGCTGCTTTTGACATGATACATTCAGACGTATGGGGCCCTTGTCCTACAACTGGTATTAACGGCTTTCGGTGGTTCGTCACCTTTATTGACTGTTATACCCGCGTGACATGGGTCTATCTTATGAAGAATAAAAGTGACGTCCTTGAGGCCTTTCAAGACTTTCATCGACGGGTGGAAACACAATATGGCGCTAAAATTAAGTGTTTACGGTCAGACAATGGGACGGAGTATACAAATAAGCGGATTGCTGAGTATTTTTTCACTCATGGAATACTTCATCAAACTTCATGTGCTTATACTCCGGCCCAAAATGGTGTGGCGGAACGAAAAAACAGACACCTACTGGAAGTCGCACGGACGATGATTCTGGCTATGAATGTTCCGAAACATTTATGGGGGCAAGCTATATTGACGGCCTCTTATCTCATCAACAGAATGCCATCTCAAGTATTGGACTGGAAGACACCGTTGGAAATGCTTACTGGGGCAACTACATACACTGTTCCACCAAAAGTCTTTGGATGTGTGTGCTTTGTCCAAGATAATAGGCCAGGCGTTGGTAAATTGGATCCTAGGGCGGTTAAATGTGTCTTCGTTGGTTACACGGCGACTCAGAAGGGTTATGCCTGTTGGAGTCCAATCGAGCGGAAGATGTTTGTAAGCATGGACGTTACTTTCAGAGAACTCGAACCATATTATGGTTCGGATGAAGGTTCAGCATTTGGTGACACACCTAACACAGATGGTATTCGATGTGAGGGGGAGATAATAAGCCCAAATGTGGTCGTCGGATCGGTTCCGTGTCCGGTTGTAGAAAACTGGACGAAAGGGGGGGAGCACAGTGACTCAGATACAGATGAAGAAGAAGAAGAAGATACATATGTTACGCAGGGGGAGCAACAGACAAGGGAAAAGGAGCTCCAAGTCTACAGAAGGAGACAACAGAAGTCCAGTACTGTGCCTATGTCGTGCCCTGTGCCTACTGTACCAAGTCCCTCGTCTACTCCTGCTCCAACTCCTGAAGATGTTGCCCCCGCACTGAATCACTCGGATTCTGATGCGGATCTCTCCGACTCGGATGGTATGATCTCCCCACCGCCTATTGCTCCCTTAAGGAGATCTTCTCGTATCAATGCGGGTAAGGCTCCTGCTCGTTTTGATGGTTACGAACATGACATTGCCAACTTCTTGTCTTATTCTAATATTTCTTCGAATTATCGAGCCTTCATTGCATCGTTAGACTCTACTTCGTTGCCCAAGTGTTGGCAGGAAGCAAAGAAAGATCCAAGGTGGAAAGCTGCAATGATGAAAGAACTTGGGGCACTGGAGAAAAATAAGACATGGGAGCTGGTTCCATTACCCAAAGGGAAGAAAGCTGTGGGATGCAAATAGATGTACACAGTGAAAGAGACGCCAGAAGGAAAGGTCGAGCGATACAAGGCAAGGTTGGTTGCAAAAGGATTCACACAGTCATATGGCATAGACTATGATGAGACGTTTGCCCCAGTAGCAAAAATGAGCACCATGAGAACTCTGGTCTCCATTGCAGCGAACTATGGGTGGAAGCTGTACCAGCTGGATGTGAAGAATGCATTTCTTCATGGGAACCTGCAAGAAGAAGTATACATGGAGCTCCCGCCAGGATGCTACGCGACGGAATCAAACGGAGGGACGTCGCAAGGAAAGGTGTGTAAACTGAAGAAGTCGCTATACGGGCTCAAGCAATCTCCTCGAGCCTGGTTTGACAGATTCAGAAAGGCTGTTACAGGCATGGGATACCGTCAAACAAATGCAGATCATACGGTCTTCCTCCAGCATGCAAGAGGCCACATCACTATACTTGTTGTATATGTGGATGATATAGTGATCACAGGTGATGATGAAGTCGAGATCACTAAGCTGAAGTCAAAACTCGCGAAGGAGTTTGAGGTGAAGGATTTAGGAGCGATGAGGTACTTTCTAGGTATCGAGGTGTGTGAAGGCGAACAAGGAATTGTTCTCTTACAGAGAAAATACGCACTAGATCTGCTGAAGGAGACAGGGATGCTGGGATGCAAAGCAGCAGTCACTCCAATTGACCAGAAGTGCAAGTTGGAAGCAGAAGCAGGAGAGCCAGTTGATCGTGAAAGATATCAACGACTTGTAGGAAGATTGATTTATCTGGGGCACACTCGCCCTGATATCTCATTTGCGGTGAGTGTAGTGAGTCGCTACATGCATGATCCAAGAAAGGGTCATATGGAAGCAGTATTTCAGATCTTGAGATATCTGAAAGGAACGTCGGGAAAGGGACTATGGTTCAAGAAGAATGGACGCATAGAAGTTGAGGGATACTGTGATGCAGACTGGGCGAGCTGCATAGACGACAGAAGGTCTACCACGGGATACTGTGTTTTTGTAGGAGGAAATCTGGTCTCATGGAGAAGCAAGAAACAGTCAGTGGTAGCACGGTCGACAGCTGAAGCAGAATACAGAGCAATGGCTCTGGGAGTGTCAGAGTTGCTGTGGGTGAAAGCATTGCTGACAGAGTTGCAGCTGGATAAGGGAGCACCATTGCGTCTTCTGAGCGATAGTCAAGCTGCAATAAGTATAGCTAACAATCCAGTTCAGCACGACAGCACGAAGCACATCGAGATTGATCGATTCTTCATCAAGGAGAAGCTGGAACAAGGGATACTGAAGATTGACCATGTCCGCTCAGAAGAACAAGTTGCAGATTGTCTGACTAAGGGTCTTAGTTCATTAAGTCTGTCAAAGCTATGTAACAAGATGGGGATGATCAATATCTATCGCCCATCTTGAGGGGGAGTGTTGAGAATCAATAAGGGACTTTTAGTCCCACATCGGAATATGTTATATGTAGAGGAGCTAGACTCCCTATAAGTAGTGAAGTAGTCCATCAATAAAATTATCCAACCATTATTTTCTACAGTACAACATGAGTATTGTACTTCCTTCCACTTAGTTCTCTTCTGGCTTGGCTTGCTTTAACTTAATAGTCCAATAAATGTAGCTAGCTACATCTGTCATCATTGGATCGTAATGTAGTCCATATTCTTCATCCTTGGATTGTTATTTGGCTTGCATCCTATGTTGCATGGACACAAATACAATACAACACAATACGGACATGGCAGCATGGAAGCAAACCTATTTGGTGTGTCCTAGTGTAGTTTTGAGTGTCTGGGTCATGCCCGGTCTGTGTCTGATACAATGTAACATGGATACGACCTGATTTTTGGAGTGTTTGTGGTTCCTAGCTCATGCATTTTATCCTTCGGTTTCAATTAGATGCTTCTTTCTGAACAAAGTTTAACCCATTGGAATCAGCAGTTAAAAGGTACATTCAAGAAGCAGTGAAATGGCTCAAAAGCAAATTGTTAGTATAGGCCTAGTTTTAATCCATCACCAAGAACTATTACTATGAAACAGGTAGACTAATAAAATTCACAATATCAAATGTCAAAAGTAACAATCTAGGAAGCAAGGGCACTCCAAAAATTGGTGTTGTGTCCTTACCATGACATGAGTCGGACATGTATCATACACAAGATAGACTCCTAAATACACTAGAACATACCAATATTCGATGTTGTCTCAGTATCGCCATGTCTCTACCGTGTCGTATTTGTGTCCGTGCGTCATACATCACCAATATATACCACCGTCTAGGAAGCTCACACTTAATACTACCGGTGCAGCATCTACATCG
Organism: Iris pallida; assembly: GCA_029216955.1. NCBI lineage: Eukaryota > Viridiplantae > Streptophyta > Magnoliopsida > Asparagales > Iridaceae > Iris > Iris pallida. The sequence continues at coordinate 2,999,406 of JANAVB010036618.1, read as the reverse complement.
CATCATGCTTCCGTACAGGGCCGGCCCGGAGGGTTGGGTTGCCCAAGACAAAACAAATTTTGGTTGCCCTTACCTAGTCCAAAACAAATTTTGCTATACTTCAAGTATAGCAAGTGCTCACCACTTGAGCATATGCTTGTTTGACGAAGATAAATTGGAGGCACGTAGACAGTATAGATTCAATGAGAACGGAGTACCAACTAGTTATCCATTTATGGTTGTAATTTCTCTGGTGGCATTTGGTTTCATCAGTTAAACCACAAAAACTGCTTTTTGGTTGTCCTTACCACCGAAAGCACTACCAGTTCTTCCCTGGCTACTCAAGTCATCACACTCTTCTTGATCAGCATTGTTTCTCAATTCTGTTTACAATAATATTCTCACAAGATTTACTGTCCTCTCTTGTTCTGAAACTATTGTGGTTCCACTTGTCTTTTGACATATAGAGAGAAGTTGGAGTTACTTTAACACCTCCAACTGGCAAACAAAGGGAAAGCTGGACAGGGCTTCAAGTAATACGTCATTTGCAGATAAAATTTGATGATCGGAAAAGGTATTTATTTTTGTTCCTAGGATCTTGCTTTCACATTTTCCTGATATTTAATTAAATCAATATGTTGATTTACGTCAGATATGAACGTATACTTGACACCATTATCTTATATAGATAAATATATCAAATATAATGCAAACAAATTGTGGAATTGTTCAAGTATATATATGAGAAGAAGTAACATTTCCTAAGGAGTTTTCTATCTGTTTTTTTGTGGACATGCCAGCTTGTGACATTGCAATATCCGGGCTGGGGTGGATTGCTGTTGAAACATTTGGTATGGAGACTGATAATCAAAATGAATCAGAACCGGCTGGGGAACTGCAGTTTGCTGCACATGTTCCTAAGCCAGTTGAGATTTTTGTTCGGCCTCCATTGCCTGTTGGTAAAGCAGGTGCAGAGTGGTACCAGTATCAAGACTTGTCAGAGGAAGAAGAGGAGTTGAGACCAAAATGGTATTATTGATGCTGGTATAGAATGGTCTCTCCAGTTTTGCTGGGTTCATTTGATGTGCTTCCAGAGTGTGGCCTGCGAGTTGTTAAACAGGAATACTATGTTTGGCAGAGTACAAAATTGAGGCACAGTTGGGTTCGAGTAAAAATGATGATTTTGAGGTTGGAAATTATGTAAAGAAAATTTTGGAGGAAAACAAACTAAGTAAATTCAGGGTATGCTTGGATTGAGGGGAAAAAAAAAATCAAAGTTAAGTGGGGTTGAGGGGGGAGAAGAGTCTAAATATATACTGCATTTAATTGTATCAGACCACTACAATTTGCAAAGAACATACACAAATTGTACACAGGTTGTAAGAACACTACAATTTGCAAAGAACACTACATTTAGAAGAAAATGATCGAACAAATGAGAAAAGACATAAAAGCATATAGATACAAAATTTGATAAAATCAAGATTACATTGCGCTTTTAGCTCGAACTATACCATAAATCTTGATTACAAAAATAACAACCAAATAGCAAGTCCGATCATGATAGTTTATAAACTAGTACAACCCGGTTCAAAGAAAAATGCTTCTACTTGCATTTTTTTTAAGCAAATTCTTCAATCAAGTGATCATACTTAAGCTTCTCTAGTAGCTCATTTTCAATTGAGATCATAGCTAATCCTAGGGGTGCAACTCGGGCGGGCTAAACCCGAACCCGATCGGGTAAACCCGTTAATGGGTTGGGTTAGGGTTGAAGATATCCGGGTTCGGACTTGGGCTCGGGTTAAAATATTTGAACCCGATCAAAAATCGGGTTGGGCTTGGGTTCGTGTGTTGGGTAACCCGAAGAACCCGAAACCCGACATACATATAATTTATATATATATATATTATTTCATATTACTTACATAAAAAGTTTAAACTATAATTTTTTTTTCTGAACTCTTCAATTCCTTGTCCTAAATCTCATTTCAGTTTTATTTTGTAATGATTGAGACTTGATTGCTATTTGATTATGCATTTAATATTACTCTTGTTTAAAATTATTTCAAATATCATATTAGAGTCTGATAAACCCGATGGACCCGACCCAACCCGAGCCCAACCCGATCCTCCGGGCTTGGTCTTGGGCTTCATATGTTGAACCCGAAGTCGGGTCGGACTTGGGCCTGGGCTAGACTTATGATCTATCGGGTTGGGCTCGGGTTGACCTCAAACCCGACCCAACCCGCCCGAGTTGCACCCCTAGCTAATCCATTTAATCTTTCTTGTGACATGGTGGTCCGAAGGTAATTTTTTATCAACTTTAACTTAGAAAAGCTCCTTTCCGCCGAAGCAACCGTGACCGGTATAGTCAACAAAATTCGATAAGCCACCCAAGCATTCCGAAAACCACCATCTTCCCAATAAGACCCTATGAAGTCAATGATTTCAATTGATTTTGTTACTTCTTTAGGTAATATTGCTTTCAATTCTTTAAGGTCTCCAAATAACTCTTTCCCATTTATATCACAATGTCGGTCGTGTTCCAAAAACCTTTCTAGTTTAGTGCAATGAACCATCAAGTTTTCATCACTAACACTTCTCAACTTTGCATTAAACAAGAACCCAAAGATTTCTTCAAAAAGTTCAAATTGTTCAAATCGATCATTGAGTGATGTCAGAGCTTGATCTATAATGTGAATAAAATAGGTGATTCTAAAATTATCCTCCGGTGTTTGGCTTTCTTCTACACCCGCCTCCGTATCCTCATCGAAATGCTTGCTTCTACGAACAACTCTTTTTTTTGGAAAAGTCGGATCGATACCAACTTCATTAGCAAGTTCTTTAGCTTCTTTCATCAAGTCTTCAAACCCATCTTCTCTAAACTTTTGAAAGAATGTGATGAGCTCCTTTAGTCTTGTAATTGCTTCCTCCAAATTCATCTCTTCTTGTTGAAGTATTTTGCTAACCCGATTAATTTTTTCCAAAATTTTGTACCAAATGCATAAGCTAATCAAGAACTCAAAATCTTCTAAAGCATTTTTGCACAAACCTTTAGCTTCGGCCATCACAACATCCTCTTTAGAAGTATTTGCAATTTCAATCAAAGCATCTCTCAATTCCGGTGCTTGATTTCTTATAGCTCTAACACTCTCAATATGACTTTCCCAACGAGTTACCGATAACGGCTTTGGTGTCAACCCCTTCACATATCTTCTAAGAACATCCCATCGTTGCGTTGAACCCGAAAACAAAGTATAAACCTTTTGCACATATGCAAAAAAGTTTCTAACTTTCACACAAGATTTTGCCATATCACATTGTGCAAGGTTTACGCTATGACATCCACAAGGTACATAAAGTGTCCTAGGATTTATGTCAAGTAGCCTCTTTTGCACACCTTGATTTTTTCCCTTCATATTTGCCCCATTATCATAACTTTGACCTCTTACGTCATCAATGTTGAGCTTAAGATCAATCAAGGTATCTTCAAGTTGCTTGAAAAGTCCAAGGCCAGAAGTGTCATGAACTTTTATAAACCCAAGAAAGAACTCTTCTATCTTTACTTTACTTCCATCTTCGACATCCACACATCTTATGACAATTGACATTTGTTCTTCATGACTTAAATTTGGAGTGCAATCAAGAATAACGGAGAAGTACTTTGCCTTCAAAATCTTTTGGAGTATTTTTTCTTTAATCTCATTTGCTAACAAGATTATCAACTCATTTTGAATTTTATGGCTAAGATAATGGTGTTGAATTTCATTATTGATCACACGACGAAGATGCTCTTGCATAATTGGATCAAATTCCGCAACAAATTCTATAATTTGACAAAAGAGTCCATTGTTCTTCTCGTAGATCTTCTCATTAGTACCACGAAATGGCAAACCATTTCGCGAAAGTGTCTTCACAACCCCAATGATTCGAACTAGTATCATCTTCCAACGAACCTTTTCCTTGTCAATTTGTGCTTGCATTTCTTTGTCAATCGTTGTCTTTAGCTTTAGTCCCTTTTGTAAGTCAACCCACTTCACAATATTTGCATTGTGTTCCGGATTACCTTCATGGTCTCGAAGCTTTGTAGGTAGGTTGTGCCAATCATTAATTCCATTTTCGGCCAAATTAGATATCATCCTTCTATGCTTGAATAGCTTGCAACAAAAACAAAAGACTTTATTCAGCTCATTTGAATAGACAAGCCACTTTCTTTCTTGCTTCTCCCCGTTTGGTTGATGACTAATGTAAAGTTTAGAAGAAAATGACCTCCCATTACTTTTGTCTCTTGGAAACTCATCATTTTCTTTCAAAATCTTAATAGGGCCTCGTTGAACTAAGAGTATCCTCTTGGCATCATTAATTTTTTCCCACAAACCCGGATCGTAATTCACATCAACATCTTTTTCAAGATCAAGCACACTTTCATTCATAGGCTCCACGTGACCTTCACCACTAGCTTCTCCATTAGCATCTTCTTCATCATTATGATCTTCTTCATTAGGCTCCCCATCACCTTCATTGATAGGCTCTTCAAGGACATCATCCGCACTTTCATTATTAGCTTCTTCAACTAGACCCAAAGGTTGAGAATTTTGAGCTTTTGCATTAAACAACTTGGAAATTGATCCCGCTAGTGATTTTGTAATTGCATCTTTACGTTGTTTGACCCTTCTATTGTAAGCTCCGGAATTTTGTTGTCGAAATCTCACTCGATCTTTATCATCTTCATTTTTTGTCATGGTACCGGTACCTATACAATAATACAAATCAAGTATAGCATAAATTTATAAGTTTCATTAAATTTATAGGTTCATAATTTCATTAAATATTGGTTTCATTAAATTAACCAGGTTGGGACCCTAAAAAAAAATTAACCAGGTTGGGAATCATTTGATTTTTTTCATGTTCAGAATCAAAAGTACTACCAACATCATCCATGTTCAAAATCCAATACATCATATATAATTATTAATTATTAATAATTATTAATCAAATCCAATACATCATCACCCATATATAATTATTAATCAAATATAATTATTAATCCATGTTCAGAATCAAAAGTCCCAAATCCAATACATCATCAACGGATCAACCAATACATCATATATAATTATTAATCCATGTTCAGAGAACCAGAATCAAAAGTCCCAAATCCAACATCAAAAGTACTACCGTTTGGTTTCATATATATAATTATTAATCAAATCCAATACATCATCCATGTTCAAAAATTTTTGAATTTTTTCTTCCCATGAGTCCATCAGATCTGACCTAAGTGACCTTTCACAAAGAAAGCATATGGAGAACTAATCTAAAATAACTGAAATAAGCAAGGGACTAAGGGAGAAATTAGAGAAATTAGAGGGAGAGGAGAAGAATACCTAGAAAAGGGAGATGAGAGAATTGGATTTGGTTTGGGATGACAGCAGCATGCCAGCAGCAATGAGGACGAGCAAGCTGCAAGCAGACGACCACAATTTTTTTTTCTTCAGCACCCACCCGCTCGGCTCAATGCACAGGCGGCAGCAGCATGCAATTTTTTTTTTTTTTTTGGCCGGGGGTCATGTGTAAATGTTGCCCTATGGTTAGGGGGTTGCCCAAGTCCATTGGCTTGTTGGGCTTGCCTTAGGGCCGGCCCTGGGTCCCTCACCACTCTGTTAACTAACCCACTTCAACCTGTGACAAGCAGGCTCAAGATTTCCCGACTGCTCGCACGCATGCAGACCATGCTCGCCATGCTGCCCATCGCTGCAGGAGGCTGAAACGTGCTCGATGGCCTACACGTGCATGTGCAATAGCAAGTCATATCCGGTGCACTGGTAGATCAGTAGATGAAATAGGCATGAACCAATGGCAGCATGAGATGTCCATCTTCTATATTATCTTCATTGTTGAAGTACGTGAGCTGTTACAAGCAAGCAGACACTAACATTAGTGATTTTGGTACAATGTAATCTTTAATCTTGGAGGAACTATAATTTAAACAGTGTAATCTTTAATCTTAGGCACAATAATGTTACTAATTTACAACAACAATTAATAAAGCATTTATCTCAAAAGATTCTGCTTAGTTACTTGCATTTTTCTTCCATTTAGCTTTGTTAAGGTCTATGTTCTCCGATACATCAACAAAAACCATATCCTTCTCTAGAGACTCGATCCAAGATCTCGCTACTCCCATGCCATCAAGATGGTGTATGTATTGGGCTCAGGTCATTTGATTCTGCTGTATCATAAACAGTGATTTGTTAGCTACAGCAAGATGGTCTAGTTGAGCAAACTACTGTGATCTGAACGAAAGTGTTGCCTCCAAATGTACCATTGAGAAACCTAAAGGGGAGCAGAAAGAGATTAGAGAAGGTATTGGCATTGAAGAAATGACACTGAAAACCTCACAAGAATCAAATAAAGGTTAAATGCAACTGACAAATACATGGTTCGTACTTGGTTGGTTTATCATGAAAACTTTTCTGGTCTTTTTCTCTAAAGTGTTGGCCATGGTATCTGGCCCACTTTAATTTAGTAATATAGTAGTAATATAGTCTATACTTCACAACTTCACATCTATCCATGTGATATATGCATGCACAGGAGACCAAATGATGTTTCAAGGACAACACTACTGCATTATAGAAACAAAAACTGCAGTTTGAAAACAAATAATGTAAGGATCATAAATTATTCAACCCTTTAAAGATAAAGGTGATAAACTTCCATTCCTCCAGGCTACGCAGACCAGTTAAAATTTCTCTACAACATTTGAAGAGAGAATAAATAGCAAGAGGCATGCCGCATACACTTACCTAAAGCACATGTGAGACTTCCAGACTGTACAGCTGTTAACTGATCCCTTCACAATAAGAGTAGTAATGAGAAAAAGAACATACCAGTTGAAATCGGAGTATGGAGTCCGCCATCTGCTACAAGTCTTCCTGTGAAGGTATTTATGATATTTGAGATTGCCAACAACATGATCTTTTCTGACATACATCTTGTTACCACAGGAAGATGGATCTAGGAAGCTCACAGAGAAAGAAGAGAGACGAAGGCTTCAATTGTTCAGATGGTTATTCAGAAATAATGATGGCCTTTAAATAGGCATTACAATGAGGCTTTCGTGGTTGTATTGTTGAGCCTATTACGACTCCTTATTAATAGCTCAACCCAAAGGAATAGGGAAAAAAGCTGAGAAATAGGAAATAAAGAAAGACCAAGTGTGTAACGTACATGATTACATCCAACAAATAACCCCCCTAATCCTGTTACACAGTCTTTATCGCAAAAATCTTTGCGATTACTTGATGACAATCATCCCGATCTTGGAGCGAAACTCCTGGAACCTGACTCGGCCCAGGGCCTTGGTCAGTATGTCGGCGAGCTGCTCCTCTGTTCGGACATACTCTACCTCAGCTGTCCCGTCCTTGATGCAGTCACGAATGAAGTGGTACCTCGTCTGGATGTGTTTACTACGATCATGAAACACCGGATTTTTGCTGAGGGAGATTGCCGATTTGTTGTCGATACGCAGCTTTGCACATCCGATATCGTCGCCCTTCATGTCCGCTAGCAGCCGTGCGAGCCAGATGCCTTGGCAGGCGGCAGTGGTCGCTGCGACGTACTCGGCTTCGCAGGATGACAGTGCCACCACCTTCTGCTTCTGTGATTGCCAACTGATGGCACTGTTGCCGAGGAAGAATAGTACGCCTGTCGTGCTCTTGCGGTCGTCAACATCCCCGGCCATGTCACTGTCGCAGTATCCGACCAGCCGGGGCTCCTCTGCACTTCGTCCGTAGCGGCAGCCGTAACCCCGCGTACCAGCAACGTACCGGAGTATGTGTTTGACCGCCGTGAGGTGCTCAGTCGTTGGCTTCTCCATGAAGCGGCTCACATACCCGACTGCAAATGACAAGTCCGGCCGGGTGTGCATAAGATACCGCAAACTTCCCACTATGCTCCGGTACTCCGTGGCATCTGCCGGCGGTGCAGCACTATCCTTGCTGAGCTTTAGACGTGGCTCCATAGGCACATGGCAAGGGTTGCAGTCGCCCATGCCACTCTTTTCTAGAATCTTGGCTGCGTACGCAGACTGATTCACTGTGATACCGTCTGCGTTCTGCTGCACCTGGATACCAAGGTAGAAGGAAAGCAAACCGAGATCGCTCATCTTAAATGAGCTGCTCATCTCGCGCTTGAACTTGTCGATCTCGCCCGCATCATTTCCCGTGATGATGAGATCGTCGACGTAGACACCCACGAGCAACCTTGCCTCCCCATGACCACGCACGTAGATGGCGTGCTCCGATGGACTCCGGTTGAATCTGAGTGTGGACATGCACTTGTCCAGCTTCGTGTTCCAGGCCCTCGACGCTTGCTTCAGTCCGTAGAGTGCCTTGTGTAGGCGAAAAACTTTCTGCTCCTCGCTGACGGCTGCAAAACCGGGAGGCTGCGTGACGTAGACCTCATCGTCGAGCTCGCCGTTCAAGAACGCTGTTTTCACATCCATGTGATGGACAGCCCAACCGGCATGACCGGCAAGCGCTAGTATGATGTGAATCGACCCGATCGATTCACAAATAATTTATAGAAAAATAGAAATAGAAGGAAAAGAACGATCTTTATTAGAGAAAAGAACAAACTTCCAACTTTGATGGACGGACAAAGTCTAAATCCCTCTGAATGACGTTTGGGAGTTTCTTCTCAACACAAGCATAAGCCAGGTGTCACCGGTGAGATGGAAGTAGCGCTTCCCGTCAGGTGTCACCGGTGAGATGGGACCGCACAAGTCCGCGTGCACCAGGTCGAGGGGTTCGCTGGCGCGGTAGTTGGCGTGCTGGGAAAATGATGTGCGTCGCTGCTTCCCGGCCAGACAGCTGTCGCACAACTGATCGACGTGATCAATCTGCGGAAGGCCGTCCACCATGTTTCCGCTGCTCAGGCGATGAAGGGCGTCGAAGTGTAGATGTGCAAAGCTGCGTATCGACAACAAATCGGCAATCTCCCTCAGCAAAAATCCGGTGTTTCATGATCGTAGTAAACACATCCAGACGAGGTACCACTTCATTCGTGACTGCATCAAGGACGGGACAGCTGAGGTAGAGTATGTCCGAACAGAGGAGCAGCTCGCCGACATACTGACCAAGGCCCTGGGCCGAGTCAGGTTCCAGGAGTTTCGCTCCAAGATCGGGATGATTGTCATCAAGTAATCGCAAAGGTTTTTGCGATAAAGACTATGTGCAACAGGATTAGGGGGGTTATTTGTTGGATGTAATCATGTACGTTACACACTTGGTCTTTCTTTATTTCCTATTTCTCAGCTTTTTTCCCTATTCCTTTGGGTTGAGCTATTAATAAGGAGTCGTAATAGGCTCAGCAATACAACCACGAAAGCCTCATTGTAATGCCTATTTAAAGGCCATCATTATTTCTGAATAACCATCTGAACAATTGAAGCCTTCGTCTCTCTTCTTTCTCTGTGAGCTTCCTAGATCCATCTTCCTGTGGTAACAGTTGGTATCACAGCCATGTCGTCTAATGCAAGCAGTGATTCACCAACACCTCCATCAGGGTCGGCATCGAGTCCAGCGAGCGGCTCGAGCGTGGCAGGCACCCTGGTGATCCCGAAGGTGTTTCAGGAGTCCGGCGGGACGCAGTATCCGCAACTCACGCGTGCAAACTACGATGAATGGGCCCTGGTGATGCAGTGTATGCTGGAGGCAAGAGGTCTCTGGGCGGCGGTGCACACCGGGACGACGGAGCGGGAGCTGGATAGGAAAGCGATGGAGGCTCTCCTACGTGTTGTCCCGCCAGCGATGATCACATCACTGGCGATCAAGGCGACGGCACGGGAGGCATGGCAGTCTCTGAAGACGGTGCACGTCGGCAGCAATCGCGTCAGGAAAGCAAAGGCGCAGTCGCTGCGTAAAGAGTACGATCGGCTGGCATTTCGGGACGGTGAGGGCGTGGACTCCTTTGCCATGCGTCTCACTACCCTGTCGAGTGCTCCCGCCGCACTCGGCGACACGATCTCCGAGGACAAGCTCGTCCTCAAGATGCTGGCGGCGGTTCCTAAGAAATACAGCCAGACCGCCCTGGCTATCGAGACCCTCTTGGATCTCGATGTGCTCACCATTGAGGAACTAACGGGGAGGCTTAAGGCAGCGGAGATCAGGGACGAGATCGAGAATGGCAACGCCTCGGACGGCAAGCTACTGCTTACCGAGGAGTGGGTTGCTCGCAAGAATCAGCAGAAAGGCGGCTCGTCCAGCAGTGGTACTGGAAACAGCGGCAGGAAGAAGAAGTGGCGCGTCCCGGAGAGGGATTCGGGAGTGCGCGATCCCAAGCCGAGCGACGAAAGGAGCGGCTCCGGTGCAACCCGCGACGATAAGTGCCGTTATTGCGGCAAACTGGGCCACTGGGCTCGAGAATGCCGCAAGAAGAAGAAGGACGAGGCTCTTTTGGTGCAAGTGGAGGAGGACGAACCGGCGCTTCTGATGGCGCAGGTGTGCACAATCGCCGAGTCACTTGACACCCATGCCGAGGCAAACGAGCAGGTGATGCTCAACGAGGAGTGCGCCATGGTAAAGCTTGGGGAGCGGGAGGACACCGACAATGTGACCTGGTACTGCGACACGGGAGCGTCTAACCACATGACGGGCGTGCGGGCAGTCTTCTCCGAGCTCGACACCGGTGTGCGGGGCAGCGTCAAATTTGGCGACGGCTCCGTCGTTGACATCCAAGGCAGGGGCACGGTGGTATTTACGGGCCAAGGAAGAGAACATCGAGCTCTCACCAACGTCTACTACATTCCCCGGTTGCGTAGCAACACCGTCAGCATCGGGCAATTGGACGAGACCGGCTGCTCCACGCTAATCGAGGATGGAATGCTTCGAATCCGCGACAAACAGCGTCGCCTCCTGGCTAAGGTATCACGCACTTCAAATCGTCTATATATTCTTCCATTGCGGATCGCACAGCCGGTGTGCCTCGCGGCACAATGCTCGGACATGGCGTGGCGCTGGCATGCGCGCTACAGCCATCTACACATCTCAAAGTACAATACTTGCTTCAATCTCTTGACCACCAGCATACTTCTTCTCTCCTGCAAGCAAATGGTGACGATATCAGCAAGAGCAGCACCAGTGCTGGCTAGTAGCAACTAACAAGCAAGTAATCCAAACATTTACCAGGTTTCTTAGGTATGTCTTTGGTATGATAATTTGTGTACCTCTGGAGTTCCACTAAGCTACAAGTTTCTCCATTAAGGTATCAAGTTTACTCGTGCATGCAAGGAACTCGTATTTAAAATAAAATTAGAGCTTGAGGTTGTGGATGATGGCTACTACAAGTGGAGGAAGTGTGAGAAGAAGATGGCGAAGAACGGTCCATACCCGAGGTAAACTCTATGACAGCCACAAAAATACAAAACTTAATAGTCATTAATGTGCAGTTGTCTTCTTAAGTATTTTATCTGTCATTTAAAAGCTGCCTACCTTATGGAGGACAAGACCTGCCATTAGAAGTAAAGAGCAAGCATGCTGCTCTTTAAGTCCCTTAAATTTTACATGCTGTTCATGTAATGATAATTTGTTCCCCGAACATTATGTTCACTAACTAGAATTGCAAACTTATAATACAGTATTAGAGTATTACCATCATATAAGGTAAACTTCATTAGAGACTATAACTGCCTATAACCAGATATGACTACTTACTACTAGATATTATAATATTATATTGTTATATACTTCAAAACATATATTTCACAAACATGCAACTGCTCAACTCAAGGAAACAAAAGAAAGAACAAAAGTCAGAAAAGGAAGAAAAAAGATCCAACTATTTCCTTACAGATGTCTTCTTCTTTTTTTCTTTTTTACGGAATTTGATCTTCTTAGACATTATGAGATTCTTCAACTAACTTGTCTATAGGACTTCGGCAACCAGAGAACACTTCCAAAGACTAATATAGCAACATTAAGTCGTATTACAGGATTAATTTTCAACTTAAATATACTGTTATCTTTTGACTTGTAAATCATCTTTCCATTTGAAGCATACTATGAAAGATGATTCTATCAGGAAGTATCATTAAACTTAGTAAACAACCTGGATAACATTTGACTAGTGAGCAGCGACTGAAGGAAGAATATTAATGCAACTAAACTAAAAGAATATAAAGAGGTATTAGGATTTAGGAAAATAGACACTAGAGCACGAATAAATATGTAAATGTCTGAATTGTAGGGGCATATATACTAAACCCCTATGTATAAATTTACCTCCATGTGAGATGAATAAATTTAATTCATTCCCTCTAATCAACTAACATATTAAGAAGCAAGATTACAAACTAAAATTTTGCACTTGGGCAGTCAACCCACGTGTCAGCATAAGTGGTTTATCATTATAAATTATGTACAAATAATGTATGCTAATACGAATTTTAGCTAGTGCAGCAGCAGTAATGTACATGTTGAGAATCAATAAGGGACTTTTAGTCCCACATCGGAATATGTTATATGTAGAGGAGCTAGACTCCCTATAAGTAGTGAAGTAGTCCATCAATAAAATTATCCAACCATTATTTTCTACATGGTATCAGAGCCATAACTCTCTCTCTCTCTCTCTCTCTCCACAAAAAAAAAAAAAAAAATTTCCCTTCCCCCCAAGCCGTCGACCCACCGCTCCAGCGACCCACCACTCCACCCCCCGACTCCACCGCTCCAGCCCCCCCGACTCCACCCGTCCCCAGCCCCCCCCCCCCCCCCGACTCCAGCCCCCCGACTCCACCGCTCCAGCCCCCCGACTCCACCCGACTCCAGCGACCCTCCTCCCTCCCGTCCCTCCAGATCCCGCCCCCCCCCCCCTCCAGATCCCGCCCCCCCCACCGCAGCATCCCGCCCCTCCAAGACGCCGACCCCCCCCCCCACCCCCTGCCGCCCCCCCTCCTCCCTCTCCCTCTCTTGCCATGGAAACCCTAACCCTAGCCCTAGCAGCCCCATCCACACCCTAACCCTAACCCTAGTTAAAAAAAAAAAACGGCGTATTTCGAAGACAGTCGAGATGTCAAATGTTTATTTGCACCGACTCTGTTCCTAGATTGCGCCGTTTGGAACTAATAAATGTTTATTTTGTTATTCCTCCTTCACATCGGGATCTATACAGAGACTGATCATGTCTTCTCTGGTGTCCTGACGTGTTCACTTTACATGCGCGTGCCGGTGCTGGCCAAGTTAGTAGCGCATTCGTAAAGTCTGTAACGTCGAAGAAGACGACGAAGACGAAGAAGACGACGAAGTTGGAGAAGTTGCCGACTCCGACGTCGAAGAAGCCGACGAATACGACGAATAAGGTTCACAGTTGAAGCAGCCATGGATTCGATCAGTGGCAAACTGACGGCCGACGAGATGAAGGCCTTGGTTGATGATATCTTATCGAAGAGATTAACCGAGGTAACCCCACGTGTGATCCATACTGATGTGGATCCGTCCCCTTACAAAATAGGAAAATTGGAGAAGCTGGAGACGAAGTTGGAAGGAACGTCCAACTACTTAAAGTGGTCGCGACAGGCGATGCAGACACTGAAGGAACGTGGCTTGGTTGGCTATGTCACTGGCCAAGCCAAGGCACCGGCCGATCACTCCGCCAAGGAGTTTGCTGTTTGGGAGATTGTCAACAACGTCGTGGCTGGGTGGTTGACTGCCTCTTTAACCGACCAGATGTCGGGCAATGTCGAGGCAATGGAGGCTGCTGCTGATATATGGCAAACTCTAAAAGATATGTACTCTGACTCCGGCAACCCTATGCGAGTCTTTCAACTGCAAGATGAACTCGATAGGGTGGCCCAAGACGAACGTACCATCTCTGAGTACGCGGCCCTGTTGAAGAAGTACTGGTCTGATCTGGATCATTATGATCCTCTTGGGATGGAAGATGCACAAGTCGAACCGGCATTCGCGAAGTACTTTCAGACGTTCCTGGCTTATATTTTCCGGCAGCGTATGATAAAATTCCTGAAGGGACTACACCCTGTATTTGAGCAGAGAAGGAATATCCTCCTATCCCAACCCACGCTTCCGACCTTGGAAGAAGCTATAGCTGTTATGACACAGGAAGAAGCTCGACTGAAGTTGATGCCCAACAAGGGATCCTACCAGGGGGAGCAAGCCGCGGTTGAAAAGTCTGCCCTTGCTGACTTCAATCAACCTCCATCTATGGGAGGTGTTTGCCACAATTGTGGTGACTCCGGACATTACATCCGATTTTGTCCAAAACCCTTGCGCAATCAGTCTAATGATCGAGGACGGGGTCGTGGAGGCCGACGTGGTGGTAGGGGAGGTTATGCTGGTAGAAGGGGCGGCCACAAAGCAAATCTGGCGGAGGACGGGGGAGAGAATCAACTGGCTGAAATAACCCCGCTTGAGCGGGAGTTTCTTGAGAAGTTGCTAGGCACAAAGCTGGGTTCGGTCGACAGTCCTGGGGCGTTTTCCACCTCGGGAGATCACATCACTTGCTTTGCCCAAACCAGCACCGATGATTCTGCACGTGCTCTTGCATCTATCCATCAGCCAGGATGGATTATGGACTCTGGGGCATCTCGCCATGTCACGGGGTCCCGTGGTGCGTTTCGGAAATATACTCACCTACCTTTGCCGGAGAGTATTCAGACCGCTGATGGTACATCCAGCCCTGTAATGGGTAAAGGCACTGTCGCATGCACCCCTTCCATCACTCTAACCAGTGTCCTACATGCTCCGTCTTTTCCTGTCAATCTCCTATCCATTAGTGCCATTATACTTGATCTTAACTGTACTGTTTCCTTTGACATTCCTCAGGTGACTTTTCAGGAGAAAGGGACAGGACGACGACTTGGGACTGGCACATGGCATAAGGGGCTGTGGTATTTAGACAGGACTGGACAACGCATTGGCATCCTTGGTAGCAGACGCACCACCAGAAGCTTCCTGTCGCAGTGTTGAAGCCGACTTGCTACTCCACCACCAGCGTGTCGATCATTCTTCTTTTAAAGTTATTAGTCGAATGTATCCGTCCTTATTTCAAAGGGCTAATAAAGAGAAGTTATTTTGTAATGCTTGTGAGTTGGGAAAACATACCAGAAGTACGTATGTGAGCACGGGGAATAGGAGTTCAGCTGCTTTTGACATGATACATTCAGACGTATGGGACCCTTGTCCTACAACTGGTATTAACGGCTTTCGGTGGTTCGTCACCTTTATTGACTGTTATACCCGCGTGACATGGGTCTATCTTATGAAGAATAAAAGTGACGTCCTTGAGGCCTTTCAAGACTTTCATCGACGGGTGGAAACACAATATGGCGCTAAAATTAAGTGTTTACGGTCAAACAATGGGACGGAGTATACTAATAAGCGGGTTGCTGAGTATTTTTCCACTCATGGAATACTTCATCAAACTTCATGTGCTTATACTCCGGCCCAAAATGGTGTGGCGGAACGAAAAAAACAGACACCTACTGGAAGTCGCACGGACGATGATTCTGGCTATGAATGTTCCGAAACATTTATGGGAGCAAGCTATATTGACGGCCTCTTATCTCATCAACAGAATGCCATCTCAAGTATTGGACTGGAAGACACCGTTGGAAATGCTTACTGGGACAACTACATACACTGTTCCACCAAAAGTCTTTGGATGTGTGTGCTTTGTCCAAGATAATAGGCCAGGCGTTGGTAAATTGGATCCTAGGGCGGTTAAATGTGTCTTCGTCGGTTACACGGCGACTCAGAAGGGTTATACCTGTTGGAGTCCAATCGAGCGGAAGATGTTTGTAAGCATGGACGTTACTTTCAGAGAACTCGAACCATACTATGGTTCGGATGAAGGTTCAGCATTTGGTGACACACCTAACACAGATGGTATTCGATGTGAGGGGGAGATAATAAGCCCAAATGTGGTCGTCGGATCGGTTCCGTGTCCGGTTGTAGAAAACTGGACGAAAGGGGGGGAGCACAGTGACTCAGATACAGATGAAGAAGAAGAAGATACATATGTTACGCAGGGGGAGCAACAGACAAGGAAAAAGGAGCTCCAAGTCTACAGAAGGAGACAACAGAAGTCCAGTACTGTGCCTATGTCGTGCCATGTGCCTACTGTACCAAGTCCCTCGTCTACTCCTGCTCCAACTCCTGAAGATGTTGTCCCCGCACTGAATCACTCGGATTCTGATGCGGATCTCTCCGACTCGGATGGTATGATCTCTCCACCGCCTATTGCTCCCTTAAGGAGATCTTCTCGCATCAATGCGGGTAAGGCTCCTGCTCGTTTTGATGATTACGAACATGACATTGCCAACTTCTTGTCTTATTCTAACATTTCTTCGAATTATCGAGCCTTCATTGCATCGTTAGACTCTACTTCGTTGCCCAAGTGTTGGCAGGAAGCAAAGAAAGATCCAAGGTGGAAAGCTGCAATGATGGAAGAACTTGGGGCACTGGAGAAAAATAAGACATGGAAGCTGGTTCCATTACCCAAAGGGAAGAAAGCTGTGGGATGCAAATAGGTGTACACAGTGAAAGAGACGCCAGAAGGAAAGGTCGAGCGATACAAGGCAAGGTTGGTTGCAAAAGAATTCACACAGTCATATGGCATAGACTATGATGAGACGTTTGTCCCAGTAGCAAAAATGAGCACCGTGAGAACTCTGGTCTCCATTGCAGCGAACTATGGGTGGAAGCTGTAGCAGCTGGATGTGAAGAATGCATTTCTTCATGGGGACCTGCAAGAAGAAGTATACATGGAGCTCCCGCCAGGATGCTACGCGACGGAATCAAACGGAGGGACGTCGCAAGGAAAGGTGTGTAAACTGAAGAAGTCGCTATACGGGCTCAAGCAATCTCCTCGAGCCTGGTTTGACAGATTCAGAAAGGCTGTTACAGGCATGGGATACCGTCAAACAAATGCAGATCATACGGTCTTCCTCCAGCATGCAAGAGGCCACATCACTATACTTGATGTATATGTGGATGATATAGTGATCACAGGTGATGATGAAGTCGAGATCACTAAGCTAAAGTCAAAACTCGCGAAGGAGTTTGAGGTGAAGGATTTAGGAGCGATGAGGTACTTTCTAGGTATCGAGGTGTGTGAAGGCGAACAAGGAATTGTTCTCTTACAGAAAAAATACGCACTAGATCTGCTGAAGGAGACAGGGATGCTGGGATGCAAAGCAGTAGTCACTCCAATTGACCAGAAGTGCAAGTTGGAAGCAGAAGCAGGAGAGCCAGTTGATCGTGAAAGATATCAACGACTTGTAGGAAGATTGATTTATCTGGGGCACACTCGCCCTGATATCTCATTTGCGGTGAGTGTAGTGAGTCACTACATACATGATCCAAGAAAGGGTCATATGGAAGCAGTATTTCAGATCTTGAGATATCTGAAAGGAACGCCGGGAAAGGGGCTATGGTTCAAGAAGAATGGACGCATAGAAGTTGAGGGATACTGTGATGCAGACTGGGCGAGCTGCATAGACGACAGAAGGTCTACCACGGGATACTGTGTTTTTGTAGGAGGAAATCTGGTCTCATGGAGAAGCAAGAAACAGTCAGTGGTAGCACGGTCGACAGCTGAAGCAGAATACAGAGCAATGGCTCTGGGAGTGTCAGAGTTGCTGTGGGTGAAAGCATTGCTGACAGAGTTGCAGCTGGATAAGGGAGCACCATTGCGTCTTCTGAGCGATAGTCAAGCTGCAATAAGTATAGCTAACAATCCAGTTCAGCACGACAGAACGAAGCACATCGAGATTGATCGATTCTTCATCAAGGAGAAGCTGGAACAAGGGATACTGAAGATTGACCATGTCCGCTCAGAAGAACAAGTTGCAGATTGTCTGACTAAGGGTCTTAGTTCATTAAGTCTGTCAAAGCTATGTAACAAGATGGGGATGATCAATATCTATCGCCCATCTTGAGGGGGAGTGTTGAGAATCAATAAGGGACTTTTAGTCCCACATCGGAATATGTTATATGTAGAGGAGCTAGACTCCCTATAAGTAGTGAAGTAGTCCATCAATAAAATTATCCAACCATTATTTTCTACAGTACAACATGAGTATTGTACTTCCTTCCACTTAGTTCTCTTCTGGCTTGGCTTGCTTTAACTTAATAGTCCAATAAATGTAGCTAGCTACATCTGTCATCATTGGATCGTAATGTAGTCCATATTCTTCATCCTTGGATTGTTATTTGGCTTGCATCCTATGTTGCATGGACACAAATACAATACAACACAATACGGACATGGCAGCATGGAAGCAAACCTATTTGGTGTGTCCTAGTGTAGTTTTGAGTGTCTGGGTCATGCCCGGTCTGTGTCTGATACAATGTAACATGGATACGACCTGATTTTTGGAGTGTTTGTGGTTCCTAGCTCATGCACTTTATCCTTCGGTTTCAATTAGATGCTTCTTTCTGAACAAAGTTTAACCCATTGGAATCAGCAGTTAAAAGGTACATTCAAGAAGCAGTGAAATGGCTCAAAAGCAAATTGTTAGTATAGGCCTAGTTTTAATCCATCACCAAGAACTATTACTATGAAACAGGTAGACTAATAAAATTCACAATATCAAATGTCAAAAGTAACAATCTAGGAAGCAAGGGCACTCCAAAAATTGGTGTTGTGTCCTTACCATGACATGAGTCGGACATGTATCATACACAAGATAGACTCCTAAATACACTAGAACATACCAATATTCGATGTTGTCTCAGTATCGCCATGTCTCTACCGTGTCGTATTTGTGTCCGTGCGTCATACATCACCAATATATACCACCGTCTAGGAAGCTCACACTTAATACTACCGGTGCAGCATCTACATCGCATCATGCTTCCGTGTTAAACAAGTATTTGACACGATAAGACACACTAAAGTACATCGGTGCCATATCCATCTTATTCGTGTCCATGCAATTAAGATGATAGATCACCATCTACAATCACAATATCGTTAAGAGTCATTTTAATTTACTGAGTATTTGGAAAATACTCTAACACAATATTTCTAGTACGAACTATATAAGACCTAAAATGAAGTGAATATACTAAGGAGCCCTAATTT
This sequence comes from Iris pallida, assembly GCA_029216955.1. Classification (NCBI taxonomy): domain Eukaryota; kingdom Viridiplantae; phylum Streptophyta; class Magnoliopsida; order Asparagales; family Iridaceae; genus Iris; species Iris pallida. The sequence goes on along the minus strand of JANAVB010036618.1, from coordinate 2,980,323 downwards.
CACCTCTCTTAACCGACCCCAATGTGTCGCGCAGACACACGGCAGTCCTAGAGTATTCGGGAGTGTCCGAGTCGTGTCTGACACGTGTCCGAAGAAGAGGGAATAAGAGCACCCACCTGGAGGCGGATGAGGAGCTTGGTGGTGACGGAGTCCCTAGAGTCGATGGCGGAGGAGAGAGAGGAGGTCATCGGCCTGAACTTGGAGCGGATACGCGGCCGCCGGAGCGAGGGGACATCATCGAGGCTGCAGCTAGGGTTTTGGACGACGTGCCTGTAAAAAAAAACAAAGAACACCAAGAGGAGAATGATCAGAGACGAAACCCTACATTAGGGTTTCTCTCTCTAGAAGGTAGGGTTTTAGAGAGAGGAGGAGGGGGGAAGGATTACTTCCAGATGGTAGGGATGAAGTGGGAGCTGATGCCGGCGGCTTCGAGTTCCAATCGGAGGGCTCCGGCGTCGAAGACGGACCGAGTCGTCGCCATGGAAATGGGAAGAGGGAGGAGAAGAAATGAGTTTATTTCTCATGGATTAGTTAGAAACAAAAATAAAAATTGATTAGAAATACAAATAAAAAACAAATTGGCCCATGCAGGTCTCGAACCTGCGACCTTCGCGTTATTAGCACGACGCTCTAACCAACTGAGCTAATAGGCCAGTTGATATAATGTTTCGTGCTACTCAATTTGATTCAATATATTCTTCTTAATAAATACTCTCCATATAGGTATTAAACCTCTCTAGAATGCAATTTGGTCACTCCTCTAAAGAAATAAATATAGTTTGATCTTCCAAATATTTTAGTCAAGCTCCATCAAGTGACTGAAGGAGAATTGCGAGGCAGAAAACAAAAGTTTCAAGCAAAGGGGAAAAAAAAAAAACTTCATCGACTTTCACTATCTATAGGTGATTTAGCTGTGGAAGATGGTGCTGCAAAAATCGTATTTAGTACCAATTTGTTCAGAAGCAACTGTTTTAACTTTTTAAGTTAAATACACAACCCATATAACAAGGCTTTTTCTAAGGCCACTATCACTTTTACTTGGGGTTAGCCTTTACTTGGAGGTTGTCCAAGAAGGTAAAACTTTTACTGGGGACTGTCCACGAGTTGTTTGGGACTAGCCCAACCCCCCAAACCCTCGTACCAAAATCTCTCCCAAGCCCTAAAATTCCACTCTTCTCCACCACTCCATTTCAAATTCTTCCTTCAAAATTTCTTCTACATTCCAAGAGACTTCAAATCCAAGAGATGACACGCAAGTCGAAACCATCATCGGAGTCTAGGTATGTTCTTTCCTAATTTTTTCTACATTTTTCTACATCCTTTTCAAATTCAAAGAATCTTTGTTAATTTTCTAAAAAGTTTTGATAAATTAGGTTTAGAATCACTTTAGGGATCATGAATGAATTTTTCGAACACGATAATTCTCACATATTTCTTGAAACCCTAACCATAGAACACGTCAAAGGATCGTATCGTTGTGGCCGTTCGGCTACTATAGTCGTGGCTGACAACATTACGACTGTCAGGGTTATGACAGTCCTAACGTAAAATAGGACTGTCAGACTCCCATCAGTCATCTTTCACAAGTGGACTGCAGGGAGTCTGGCAGTCATACTTTACATTAAGACTGCCACAATCATGGCAGTCCTGATTCAATCTAACTGTATGTTCTCCTAATTCAACCCTAGCAGTCCTGATTCAATATAATTGTATGCTCAAATTGGGGGGGGGGGGGGGGGGGGGGGGGGGGAGGGGGGCGCTGATTTAAGGCCTTCTTAACATTATATTTTTCTGTTGTCTATTTTCGTTTCTATTATTTAATAATTGTATATTGTCTTGCAGTCCTCCGACCGCTCCCAAGAGAATACGGTCCACCATGTCAAGACGCAAGGAACACACCGAGGGACGTCATCTCGAGAGACCGATTAGAATTTTCGAACCGGCTCCAGAAAGGAAAGTCACTGGAGCGACTGGCCGGTCTCGGATGCAGCCACCGACTCCCTTTGCTCGGTTGAAGAAACGAGCTCCTCCTAATCGTCCACCTTCTTCCGACGACGACGACGATGTGCCTATGGGCCAACTTGGTTGTTGTTATTTGGATCTTATTTGAAAACTTGGTGGTTGTTATTTAGATCTAATTTGGTGTTATTTGGAAACTTACTTCTTGTTATTTGGATCAAATTTGGTGTTGTTTGGAAACTTGGTTGTTGTTATTTGGATATAATTTGGTGTTATTTGGAAACTTGGTGGTTGTTATTTGGATCTTATTTGGATGTTTATATTTGGATGTGGACAAATTTTGGATATGAAACTCTTTTTACAGAGAGTTTCATACAGAATTGCCAGCCCCCTGGCAGTCCTTCATTAAGTTAGGACTGCCAGTCTCGTGGCATTCCTACATTAAGTTAGGACTGCCAGAGGGATGACAGTCATGTCTCAAACTCTCTTCATTGGATATGAAACTCTCTTGACAGAGAGTTTTATACATGACTGTCAGCCCCCTGGCAGTCCTACATTAAGTTAGGACTGTCAAGGGGCTAGCAGTCTTGTCCCACGGGTCAGCATCAAGTTAGAACAGGTGAAAAAGTTAATATGAGCTAGTATTTAATAAGTGTATGTTATCCTGCAGTCTTGCGGCCGCTACCAAAAGAATTTTTTTTTTTTGTATTGTTGGTAAAATTGGGAGGGGAAAAATATATAGAAACCGACCACTTTATGAGGGAAATGAAAGGGATGTCACTTGCCTTTTCATTTTTCAGTAACCAAACAACAAAAATTCATCTTTTCTTTTCTTTTCTTTTCCATCACTTTCTCTCAAACCAAACACAACCTAAGCTAATGTTATTTGTGGTTTCTTGCATCTTTCTTTCATCTTACAACAATTTCAGCAGCATGGGGTTTCTGTACTTGGAAATATATTGTTTTTGCTACTTATTTTTTTAAGTAAAACATAGATAAATAGATACTTTTTAGTTTTTTAAGTTAGGAGTCCTATGAGAGATTTTGTATATGAAACTCTCTTTATAAAGAGTTTCAGATAGGACTGCCAGACTCCTGACAGTCCTAACTCTCTGTGAAGAGAGTTTGAATATGAAACTCTCTTCACAGAGAGTTTGGAATAAGACTGCCAGACTCCTAGCAATCCTTCATTAAGTTAGGACTGTCAGGAGGCTGACAGTCCTAATCCAAACTCTATGTGAAGAGAGTTTGGATATGAAACTCTCTTCACAGAGAGTTTGGGATAGCACTGCCAGATTCCTGGCAGTCTTTCATTAAGTTAGGACTGTCTGGAGGCTGGCAGTCATAATCCAATTAATCTGTGAAGAGAGTTTGGATATAAAACTATCTTCACAGAGAGTTTGGGATTAGGACTGCCAGACTCCTGGCAGTCCTAACTTAATGAAGGACTGCCAGGAATTTAGCAGTCTGTGCCAAGCTCTCTGTGAAGAGAATTTGGATATGAAACTCTCTTCACAGAGAATTTGGGACAGGACTGCCAGACTCCTAGTAGTCCTAATCCAATATCTAATGGTAGTGGTGATCTAATATCTACTTTGATCTGGCAGTCCTAATCTAATGGTAGTGGTGATCTAATATCTACTTTGATTTGTCATGCAGCTTGAATCGCCACATGATCAAACAAGCAGCAGCTGTGGTTTCCACTCGGCCTAAGTTGTCTTGTGTACTCACGATACAAAGATATAGGCAGCAAGTGCATTCAGTAATTTAGTGCGAATTTACATTCAATCACTTCATTTTGAAGGTGTCTTTGACATTTTTAAGAATAAGGTAAATACTCATTAATATTCATTTATAGTCATTAGGACACGATCCTGTTCTGGTCTATTACTATTGTTAATAGCAGCCAGTAACCAGTTAAATTGTGCTATAGACCTTGCACTAGTGCATTATGGATTCCATGTTTCTACCAAGCATGACCTAATTTTAGATTTGAAATATCATCAAATTTGAGTTGGTATTCTCAAGAAAAATGTAAAGATAGGAGGAATTCCAACCACAATCTTTACAAAATATAGGTTGGAAGAAAATTTGGGCTCGGGTTTAATTCTATGACGTAGAAATGTTAAGGAAGAGAAAGAAAAAAAAGAGTATAGGAAGAGAAGAAAAGAGTAGAGGGAGAGAGAGAAAATTTTTTTTTGGTATTTATACCTTTGCTTGGGCTAGTCTCAAGTAAAAAAAAATTGATGGCAAACTTGTAATATTTTGAAACATTTTTGGACTAGCCCCAAGTAAAAGTGGTAGTGCCCTTAGAAAAAGCATATAACAATCTACTAACATATTTGGGTTACGTACTTAAAACATCCCATGATCCCAAGTCCGTGCATCAGGGAGAGCCTCATGGCAATGAGACAAGTCCCGTGTAAAGTCTCAAAACCATTTGTTCTGTACCCTTTCCTATTACACGTGGGCCACCATCCACTTATCTACTCCCATGGTCCACATGTAATAGGGAGGGGGACAGAATTGAGACAGGATAAATGGGACATCATCACCACTAATCAAGTGAGTGAGGATAAAGTTCAGGTTTAGTACAACACTTCTCTCTCAATATATTAGCAAGCTAGGAATAGTTCAGTCTGATTTCTTTTCTTTTTCTTTTTTTAAAACCAAAGCCGGTGGACGACTCCACCCGACCTTGGTCCGGAGGCCGTGGCCACCGCCACCCAGCCACCTCCGTGGGAGGGAGGGCTCGAACCCGGCCCTCACCCCCGGTGCACGGTGGTGTTACCAGTACACCACGACTCGATGTGCAGTTCAGTCTGATTTCATTCTCAATCTAACAAATAGTCAACAATAAAGACATTACAGAGCCAAGAGGGCTTCAACTTTTGCAATCTGCACTTCTTCGTGTTTTGGACTCGGACTCATGTTCGCCTCATCATAGAGATCATGCTTCCATTTATCCACCTGAACCCCACCAGGCCGGTGTGCGCTTCTCTCTCCATACCTTCCGCTGAACCTGTCTCTTCCCAAGTGAAGGGTAAGTCAACAATCCTGAAAGAAAATCAACAGGTAAAATTCATCAAACACAGACAAATTCAATTAAATGAAAACACGTTATATAATTCCGCTACATACCTTTCTCTTCCCATACTTGCGATCTGCATGCCTGTAAGGGTGTGCATAAGTTTGCACATGTTTTCTTAGTTTATCCGATCAAATTGTACAGTTTTCACAAACGACACAATGATATGGTAGTTGCACAGTAAATTGAAGTCAGGTTTTGCAAAGATAAAAGTGGATAACAGGAAATATCAGTGCTCATATGAGAGATGCAATGTGAAGAGGACTCCACAACAACCCACTCCCTCATCTGCGACAGGATAAATACCTGATTTCACCTTTCTTGGTTCCATTGCTCCTCTTCAAAAGAATGTTCACAACGACACTTGGGAGAGTACTTGCAGAAACCAAGATTGAAGCAGCCAATAACAAGGGTTCAGTTTTAGTCAAAGGAGGGATCATCCAGGCAGAGATAATACTTTAGATCAACTTTCCCTAGCAAATAAGTAACAACAAGTTTAGTTAAAGACAGAAAGTTTTATGACATTGAAATATCGTATAAGTTACACATATATTCCACTAAACTGTCATTGCAATGATTATGAACAGATGACATCTTATTTTTCTTTGCAGTTTGCCATGCTCCAACTAATCATACTAATTTACCAGGAATTGTTCACCAACAACAACATTAGCAGCAACACAAGCATCATTATATCATAAGCATCATAACCCAACTTTTTATTTGTTTTATCTTCCCAGTAAATGTTCATTATTATTAGAAGGATAAATTTCTCTAGATCATCCCTTTGAAGTTTAGGCCAGACAATTACCTTAAAAACAGCAGGACATTGTGCTGCCCTACATTTGTTGTCACACCCACTCATTCTGTTACTTGGACCTTATCACATGATGACCTTAATGTTAGTTTATGACTATATTATATTACCCTTGTCTTGATTAAGTGTTGATCAATTATAGAATTAAGAAAACTTTAAAAATGACCTGCCACACTATAACTGCCTCCAGCATCTCCACCACCAGCCTTGTTACATGCTGAAATGTTTGCCCTACAATTTTGCTTCGAGTAACCACTAAGAGCCAGGTAGAATTCTCTACCTCCTAGTTCGAGATAAATGCATGCCTTGTCAATATCTCGTGTAAATATCTAGTGTCTAGAAACAAGGATACTACAACAACAAAAAAAGCCTCTATCACACATTTTTGTGATAGTGTCTATAAGTATCTAGTGACCATGAAACATTATCCGAATTCTTAATTACACCCTATGCTCATTATGTGCCTTAAAGAGCTAAGACACACCAAACATACAAAATAATCAATCTAAAGAGAGATCATTTGGAGATGACCAAATATTCTTTTGTACCCTTTGGTTGATGTTGTATCCCCACCCCCCCCCCCCCCCCCCCCCCCCCCCCCCCCCCACCCCCCCCAACCCACACACCCACCCCAACACCCACGCAGACAAAAAGAAGAAGAAGAAGTTCCTAAAAGAGTTACAGATAAAATGCAGTAGCAGAGCAAGAATTTATCTGTGGTGGTGGCAGGTGTGGAGTACAACTGCAAATTGGAAAATAGAATATGGGGCCCCAAAGCTTATTGTAGATCCTCAATGCGTACAATACATGTAGATAACAATTACCCAGTAAAGAATTGTAATATGCCTAGAAACTTACCCATATTCCTATAAGAGAACATGACAAAACCTATAGAACATTTGACTTTGAATAATCCATAACACAAATTTGCTGAGTGTGTCTGTATGCACTTGGAAGAGTTGAAAAGTGAACACCAATGCATCCTCATGTGTATAATTCAATATTTACATCTAAATATGAAGTACTTGTTGATTAAAACTTACCTACAATATCTGGCAAGGTAATGTCCTATATCGACCTTGAGGCCATATAATAAAGATCACCGTTTATCTCTATCTGGATAACTACATGCTGGATGAGAAAATACCCAAAAGTGCATGACCTATGATGTATCAGAATGCCTGCAACAACCAGTATGAAAAAGGTTGAGGGTTAATGTTAGGTTAACTCCTGTGATAAAATTAACCAACCTAGGTTCGTATCATTTATGATGTGGTGTCACCTAGAATTGACAAACCGCAAGGGGTCTTGTTGCGGTCAGAAACAGAAAACGGTAAGAGGATCTTGTAAAAGCTTATTGTGGCATTGGATATTGCCTTAAATGGAATAATCACCAAACACTCAATATGCCAATCCAAAAATCTTTGCCATCACTCATCAGGCTTGGTGCATGTGGCCACCAGAGTTGAGCACATTGTGGTTTAACAAGACAAGAAATCAAGTCCCCGAGGCCGTAGCCCGTTGGGAACGGCGAGGCATCCCGGCGCAGTGGCATGGATTCGAGCCTCCATGCTCCATTAAGAAGTGGACACCAAAAAAAAAAAAAGACAAGAAATCAAGAATAACTTGGCAACTTTGTTTTGACAAATTTCCACACTTTCATCAAGCCATTTAATTCAAGTTAATGGCTTCCTAGGAAGAACCAACTCTCCAAAAATATGGGCCGTATCATGTCATATATGTATTGGACACACAACGGACACTCCAAAATACACTATGACACTCTGAATAGGTGTTGTGTCCGTGTCGCCGTGTCCTGACCGTGTCGTGCCCTATCAGTGTCCGTGCAATAGAGATGGCTACCCATAACACAGGGTCGGAATGGAAAAGGTACAATTAGCCAGACCACATATAGGCTGGGTTTGGGAAGATTGCTTATCATGGCTGCTTCTGCTTATTTTTTTTGAGAAACAGTCAAAAAAGTTTGGTAACAACAGCTTATCATAAAATTTGGAAAAATTAGTTCAATTTTGGGACAGTTTTTGAAAAAGTGATAGGCTGCTTTCTCAAGATTCTGCTTTTTGAAAAGCACCAGCAATCCCAAACCACGCAATAATTGGGAGAAAGTTTGGTAACCTTTGGGTTGACCAACCTCTTAGTTATCGAGCTAAAGAACACGAACATCAAATTGTGTCATAACATTTTTCTTTTAAAGTGATAATTCCCTAATCACTAGATTATCTAAATCTTCTTGATACACACACATCAAGCCACTCTAACATGTTAGGTAAAGGACTAAGAAAATGGAACTTTGATTATTGACACATACAAACAATTTCCTTGTTTCAAGTTTTCTTGAACGGTCCCTGTAAATCATGTGTCGATAGTTCAAATTGCTTCGAAGTCTTTTGTGTCCATATGTAGATTGCTGAGAAGTGCAAGTTCAATATTCATACCTAAGATATATCGAGGCACTCTAACATGTCAGGTACAACGAATAAGAAAATTAAATATTTGATTATTGATAATAAACAAGACAACTTCCTTACTTCAAAATTTCTAGCAGAATCACTGTCAATCATTCGCCAACAGTTCAAATAGCTTTAAAAAGTTTAATGCCCGTATAGATTGTTGAGAAATGTAAGTTCAATATTCATTTCCAATATACGGAGAAACTACATAAAAGGAAATATGATACAAGATACACCAAACCTTCCATGTAGTAAGAGCCTAACTTGCAACTTGCAAGGATACTAATTCATAGGACCATTATGTGTCTATATCCGTGTTGGATACATATTGAACATGATATTCCTCGACACTCCGAATATTGCCCTCATATGTCCAGGTTCCATAGGGACAAAACATAATTGAGATGTTATAAAATAACATTTCATTTGAAGTAAGTCCATTCTACAACTATTTGAAATTTAGTTAGTGTGTGTGTGTTTATATATATATATATATATATATATATATATATATATATATATATATATATATTCACCTGATCACAAGTGTTCTAAAGATATAACAGCAATATATAAAGAGAGAGAGAGAGATTTGTTTCTCCTATAAACAAGCAATTGCCAATACAATTTATTCATCAGCAATATATAATGTTCGAAGGTGCCTCTTCACTCAACATGCCTGATCGTCTCGTCAGCCCCTCGATCGATACGGCTTCAATCCTATCCATCACCAATGGAGCGAGATCATCTATTGAAACATATTCCGAAGCCACCCCCCTCATCGCCAATCTTATCCATCGCCAATGGGGCTAATGTTCTTAGCATTTTTGAAAAGCAATGGGCTCATAGAACGCAAGAAACCTCCATCCTTCGTCTGAACAAAGGGGCCCATTCCCTCACACAGGGGAGGCAGTTCGAGTGGCTCCTCGGGAGGAAGATCGATAGGGCTGCCAAACCCAGTCCTTCTACTGGGTTGCGTTAAAGCTTCCATCTCGGCATCCTCCATCAACTTGGCCCTTGACTTACTACCCATAGCCTGTGTCTCTATCTCCATCTGGAACTCCATTTCAGCTTCGTGAACAATCATCGACAGGTCAAAGTCCTCTGCAAAGTCCGCATCAGGCGCATCGGACCAATCTGGTTCCTTTGGTGATCCGATGTCAACTCCAAAGAGACCACTACTAGTGTTCAAAGACTCTTTCTCGAACTGCTTCAATAACAGCTCCCTTGGGGACTCCCGATCGCTGTCCGAACTCAACCCAAACGGGCTATGCTCTATCCCCAACACGTTCAGGAATTCGCTAGCAACAGTCTCATCCTCCAAGCTTAGGGATTTGCTTCCCGTTCCTCCCGCTTTGTAACTCGACTTGCCCTCCCCATAGCTCATCCGACAAGGAGTGACGGGTTCGATTTGTAGAGATTGCAGCGTTTCCCAATCTAAGGCTGCTGAATTCAGTCTCTAGATCACCGGTCTCCTGCCCTTCGGGCACGCGATTGTCGTTTCGAAGTTACCTCCACCTCTTCGTCTACCTTCTCTACCTCGTGTTGACCAATCGCATCTCCTTTATCAACCCTTCCACTCTCAACTTCAATCTTCTCCGATTACACTGTTTCTCTTTCCTCCCCGATCTCAAACTCGACCTTTTCCAACTTTGGCTACAAAAAACGGATCTTTCGAAGCAATCTCCATCCCCTGCTCAATAACCATGAAACCGTCCTCCTCGCACTCCTGCTCCTCATCTCCCTTAACCACCACCGGCGATAATGACCCACCAGACCCCTCGATCTTTGCTTTAGCAACCGCTCCAGCGGCCGCCGCCGCCGAAACCACCAATCTCGATCTCGGCAGCACCTCGTGGAGCAACTTGGCATTCTCCACCGACTGTGATCGGTTCCCCAACCCCTCCACAGGCAAACGAAAACCCGAAGCTAACACTGAGCGACGCGCCCTTCCCCTTCCCGGACAGCTTGAAGCTCGTGCTCCACCTCCCGCTGCTCTCCTCCTCCCCCTCCAGCTCCTCCAGCGTCAGCGGCAGCAGCCTCGCCAAGTCACCCGGATCAGGAAATGCCGCGGGTCGTACTTGGCGGCGTTCGTTGACCCTGAGCTGGTGCCGTAGACCGAGCAGCGGTAGTCGATGACCTCCTCGAACTCAGCGGAGGAGCCGAAGACGCAGACGGGGCGGGTGGTGCGCTTCCAGCGGACGACGAGGGCGGAGCCGGAGAAGGACTGGGGGAGGTTGTCGACTGAGTGGACGTGGAGGGAGAAGCGGCAGTTGAAGCGGCGGCTGGGGACGTGGGAGAGCGCGCGGAAGGGCTTCCAGCTCTTCAAAAAGGCGTCTTCTTGGAGGTGGAGGAGGAGAAGGAGGAAGACGATTCATTTTTAGGGTTAGGGTTTGAGCGGTCGGCGGAGATGAAGCGGGAAGGGGGGAGCTTCTTGGGGTCGAATAGGAAATTACCTATTGGAGTCCTATATGGAGTATATAATAGCTTTCTAATTAGGAAATTACCTATTGGAGTCCTACATGGAGTCCTATATGGAGTATATAATAGCTTTCTAATTAGGAAATTACCTATTGGAGTCCTACATGGAGTATATAATAGTAGTTTTCTATTTAGGAAATCCCTCCTAGAATAGGATATTCCTCTGCTATATATATGGGTTGAGGGTGAAGGCACAAAAATATAGTAAGACATATCATCCAAGACAGAGAAAAAAGGAGATCTAATTGAGGAGTCGTGAAGCAATAGGAGAAAGAAAGTGAAACAATGGGAGAAATAAAGGTGTTGAATAAGTACTACCCGCCGAACTTCGATCCGACGAAGATCCCCCGTCGCCAGAAGCAGCCGATGAAGCAGCAGATGATCCGGATGATGCTCCCCATGAGCATCCGCTGCAACACCTGCGGCACCTATATCTACAAGGGGACTAAGTTAAACTCTCGCAAAGAAGACGCCGTCGGAGAGAAGTACTTGGGAATCCAAGTATTTAGATTTTACTTTAAGTGCAAGGAATGCTCAGTGGAGCTCACCATGAAGACCGACCCCCAGAACTCGGACTACGTTGTCGAGTCGGGAGCAACAAGAAATTTCGAGCCTTGGCGAGCCGAGGACGAGACTGTGGATAAAGAGAAGAGGAAGAGAGACGAGGAGGAGATGGGCGACGCGATGAAGTCGTTGGAGAATAGGACTGTGGATTCAAAACAGTGCATGGATGTTCTTTCTGCACTGGAAGAGATGAAATCGGTGAAGTCGCGACATGCAACCATTAGCGTGGACGAGATGTTACAGAGGTTGAAGGGTTCAGCATATGAAAAGGAAAAAAGAACCATAGAAGAAATGGATAAAGCTGACGAAGAACTCATCAATTCAATTGTATTTCGTCGATCAAAAAATTTTGTTCGACGAATACAGGATGATAAGGATGAGGATCTTGACAAAGTTGTACTTCGGGCAGAACATCTAACAAAGGTGGCTCCTCACTTCTGATGCCAAAGATCATATTGAAGGCCCGTTCAATGGTTGATCAACTACCTTCCAAGAAATCACGTTCATATTAATTTAAACTATCATTATTATGTTCTTGAATTGTAAACCCCCCAAATTTTTAATTAATATGTTTTCAATTTTTTTTATTTTATCTATTTTGATATATTGTGCTTCGGAAATAAATTTTCTTTCTACTTCTACGAAATAAATCATAAGTATTTTTGAATATTAAAAAAGTTTGTCAATTATTTTAAATAGGATTCTAGATTTATGTAAATATACTTATTTGATAAATGAACAATATTATTTAAATCATTTTGAAGATAGTAAATATTATTTTAAAAATCGTTAGCATGATCGATTATTGGATTGAGATTAGATTTATCTAGTTTTAAATGCATTGATTTAATTTTTTTTGATAAGTAATTAGTATATATGTAATTAATAAGTATTCATACTCCGTCAGTTAAATAATATTATTTAATTATTATTGTTAACAAGGACATGAGTAGATATATACAATTAGGATCAAGGGATAAGGAGAGAATCAGAGAATATATAAATATGAATACTTATCCTTAAAATAAACCAAAAGGAATAATCATATACAAACTAAAATCATGTCTACATGTTGCAACCATATATAGACTGGTATGTACATATAATATCTATATAAATATTTTAAATATTCAAATCTATCCTTATCTATTCCTAATCGATTCTCCCTATCTATATAGGAATCCATTCCTATATACATAAAAAAAATTAATTTGAAGGCCCTGTTTGAAATATTAGGGTCGTGCCAAGGAAGAAGAAGAAGAAGAAGAAGAAGAAGAAGTGAAGAAGTAGAAGAAGAAGAAAAAGAAAAGAAAAATCAGTCAAAAACATTTTAGTCCAAAAGTGTTACTCTCTAAAACCCATGAGAGGAGAAATTTGTATTTAACACATCAATACGACTGTTGGAATAATGAGGAAATAGTAGACACTTCAACTATTTCTCTCATAAAATTTCAAGCTGTGAAAGGAATAAATGGACAATATATTAATTGATTAATTTATCAAACATAATATCTACTTAACCATGCAAAAAATCAGAAGATATCATAACACTTGTTCAAAACCCTAAACCTAACTATATGCAGGTAGTTAGCGTTACAAAATTATGCTATGCAGACAGGAATAGGGGTGAGCGTTCGGTTTATTCGATTTCAACCAAATCGAATTAGTCAAAACTGAATAAATCAAAATTCTAAAAATTCAAACTATCCGAACCAATTAACGATTCGATTTATTTGGTTAGAATATTTTTATTGTTTAATAGGTCGGACTCAAAGTTGAAATTGTGGTTAAGTTATATTAAAATTTTACAATTTTTATGCATATTGTATTTAAAAGTTGGGTCTAAAGTTGAACTACTTGTTTAATTATCAAAGTTTATCATTAAAATACATACATATAATTACTGTTTACAAAACATACACAAAAATATATGCATTTTTTATTGTAAAATATGCATTGGATAAGTCTTATTCGGTTTTCGATTTTGAGCCGAAATCAAAATCCAAAACAAACTAAAAAAAAAAAATAGTATTTTCACAACCGAAACCGAACCGAATTTTTTTCACACCGGATCTCTTATTCGGTTCAATCCAAAACCGAATAGCTCATAGAGGAATACAAAAAACAGATGAAGGGCAGAGAAATCTAAGGGTTTAGAGGTCTCATTTAGGGTTAATATATACTAGTAGAGTCCTATATGGAGGAGGATCCAGAAACACTTTCAAAGGATGGCATATGTACATTTTCAGAATATTGTTCACATGTATCCTTTAAACATAGAAACAAGGAAACCCAAACACCATCAGCAAACAAAAAGATCAACTGTGTCTAAACACCTATTCTCAGAGGAATATTACATACATAAGAGGAAAGAAGTTGAAGCCAAAGAAAGAAACCAAGGACTCCTTCCTACCATCACAAAACTGTATGAAGAAGCAGCAGGACTGTCAGTCACACAACATAGTTTGTATTATACAGAGATTTTTTTTTTTTTTTTTCATTCACTGTTTTGCTCGACGGACGAGACGTGGTCGTTTGCGGGACGATCCAGCTCCGTCGGGACCGGCAGCTGCTCAGGGACGATGGGCTGCATCTCCAGTTTCTTCTTCTCCTTCAGGACGACCTGCCTCGGCATCACCTCCAGAAGGAAGCTTCCGCCGTTCCATATGGTAGCACAGAGTTTGAGCATCTGGAAGGTGACGTGCATCTTGTAGGAGAGGAAGATGGGGACAGTGAGGGCCAGCGTCGCCACAGTGAAGGCAGCCTGCAGCAATATGTACATGATAGGCCGCCTCTGATCACCGAGCAACCCGCTCAGCCGCCACCAGACGTTGTTCGCCTTTTGCGCCTTCTTTGAAAGTTCCCTGCAAAAGACCCATGTAGACCAGTCGCTTAAACATGGGTATCAGAATAACAACGAAAGTCTGCCCTCCTAGAGAAACAAAATAGTAGGTGAGGTATGCCTCTCGACTTGGAAGCTGAAAAATTGGTGCAGTGTCCGTGTCATTTTGTGTCGGACAGGTATCAGACATTACAAAGACACTCCGAAATACACTAGAACGTGCCAAGACTTGGAAGCTGAAAATTTGTGCAGTGTCCTTACGAGTGTTCCAGAAATGTGTGTTTGAGCTGCAATTCAAACTAGCCCTAATCATCAGCGAATAGGGAAAAACTGCTTATTTGTAGTTTTTAACATAACATTGTTCAATTCCTTGTGGCAAACAAGTTGAGAAACTTTCGGATAAACTAGTAAGGAAATGGTTCTGAATAGTTATGATATAACTAATCAATTGACACGGGTTCATCTGAAATTATTAGTTTCAACATAATAGAGGAAAGGGGCCATGGAGAATCAGATGTAAGACCTGTAAGAAGTCATGACTTCTGGATCCCGGAGCAGTCGCTGCCGGCGAAGCACATTCACAATGAGAAAATATAGAAGCTGCCACAGGGTGTAAGCGACCAAGGGAACAACAAAAAGCCACGTCCATAGGTACGACTTGTCCTCCACATAAGGCCATGATGCTCTTGCTGCTTTCCCCTCTGGATGCATAGCAGCAAAAGTTTCTGGATTCCACCACCTTATTGTGAAGAAAACTATCCCTGAAATGCAAAATATTATCATGAGTTCCAGAAGCCAATTGCAACTTGCATTGCACACAAAAAAGGCACGATATTCTCTATCCAAATAATTGGAGTAAAGTTGACTCCGGATAAATTCTTAACACATTTTGCTGCAATATGTGCCAATCACTTGTCGACATAAATTTCTCAGAGAAAAAGAGACGCAACAATATCGCAATAAATATGATGCCTAAGAGGGTACAGAAAATCTCTTGACAGTATTCAACTTTTGTCCTTGTGTCGTAGAAATATAAAAAAAGAAGTAGGCCATATGAAGTGTAAGATTAAAGTATAACTAGATATACCAGATCAGAAGGTCAAATTCTTCATTCTTAACTTTAGACATGCATGTAATATATAAAAGAATTACATACAACAGAGAATAGTGAGGACCAGTGAATCTGCCCTGTGACAAATCAAGTTTTTAGTTCACAGTTTGATATTTGTATGAAGATAAGGAGAAATGGAAAAAGAAATTCTCAGAGTGAAGCTGACTCAGCAAATTCCTTTTGACTTCCATTTGTTCTTCACTGGCCAGCTATGTTGCATGGACACGAATCCAAAACGATACGTTTGAGACACGGTTTCGGCATCAATTTTGGTGGGTCCTTGTGTATTTCGGAGTGTCTGTGACGTGTCCAATACAGGTGTTTGACACGACACTGCATTAATTTTGGAGTGTCCGTGCTTTGTAGCTGGCCAGGGATCTTTCTTAGGTCTACAAATAGACAAGAGAAGAGGAAAGGGTGAGGAAGAGGAGGGGGGGGGGGGGGGGGGGGGGGGGTTTAAATTAGTAACAGGACTAAAAAAAACTGATTCCTTGACAGAATTTATGTTACCTCGTTATCGAATATGAAGCAAAAGATTAGAGCATAACAAAATATACACAGATTAGAATAGCTAATTCTTAACTTGTAGACATATGATATTGAAAAGAATTATCTACAAGACAGAACAGTGAGTACCAATGAATGCGGTTGCAGCGATTGGTCAGGTTTTTAGTTCACAATTTGAGATTTTTATAACGATGAGAAATGGAAAGAGAAGTAAATGTAGTGGTGAATGAAGAAGAAAAAATGTCCGTGTATCATATTATGGGACAAGAATAAGATAGACTCTCCTATACAACACTTTCGATTGTCAGGTTTTTTGTTCACAATTTGAGATCTTTATAAAGAAGAAAAATGGAAACAGAAGTAAATGTAGTGGTGAATGATGAAGGAAAATAAATGTCCTTGTATCACATTATGGGACAAGAATAAGATTGATTCTCCTATACAACACTTTCAATTGTCAGGTTTTTAGTTTACAATTTGAGATGTTTACAAAGATGAGAATGAAAGAGAAGTAAATTTAGCGGTGCATGAAGAAGAAATCTTCTTGTATTATATTATGACAAGAATAAGATTGATTATCATATACAACACTTGGGATTGTCCTACGGATGAAAGATACTGTGAAGATGAATACTGGATTATGAAAAAACTAAAATTATTAGAGCAACAGAGATGCATGTTTGTTAACAAAAGAAAGATCCCTGCCCTGTGGAAGAACAAACAGAAGTTACATAAAAGTTTCTGTTTGAGCTACACACACATACACACACAGAGGGCATGTCACGCAACAGAAACTTTCCATGAAAAAGATCACTCAGCTAATGAAACTGATCACAATGATAAGGTGTACTAAAGTCTAGAACATGAAGAGAGGTTAGTGGTAATATTGTATTATGTAACTCAGTGAACACAAATTCCAATTCCTTCCTTGTCTAGTTGTCTTCTGTTAGTAGTAATTCAATTAACTTGAATTTCGCTTCCTGCAATGTGTTTGTTAGCTTGAATTTGTGGATACAACACCAAGTTGTATTTTGAGAAATGGAGTTATATTCCCAACATTAATGGCTAAACAAAATCCTATTGAGTACTATTATCTTTTGATTTTGAGAGGTCAAGTAACCTTTGTCAGGTGGGTGCCAGATAACTTGGTTTGTCACGCCAAGGACGGTTCCGTCCCCTGACTGAGATGATATCTTTATGATCTCGAGTCCCGGGAGTTTGTGAGGATCTTGCTTAAAGTGGTGTAACAGTTATCAGGCCCAACAATATATTGCACCCGGTACTGTACCCATATAGTTCCAGGAATCCTGTAGTACCCGTAAGGATTTACACGAGATTACTAAGATCTTGAACAACATTCTTTCAAGGAAATCTTAACTCCCCATCAGCTTTATTATTGAAAGAGAGAGAAAATCTTGATCGAGAGACTAACATCTGAGACTCTGTTCCGAGCAATGATCAGTATGATCTCATGTCCGTCAACGAGTATTGAGCATTTGTAAATAAGATTCCAAATTGAATTGGACTATTCACACAAGATGCTATAAATTTTTGAAATCCTGGGATTCAGATTGACAGTAACTAACCAGGCCCTTTATTTACACCTCAAAACCCACATGAATATGTGGTGCAATCCCAAAATAGAAAATTACATATAAAGGAACTCTAAGAGGCTGTATGAGATTGGGGATTATCATTGTCCAAGTATTTTATAAATTATTTTGCAGAAATAATCATTAAATATTTTAAGTAAATTTGGTAATTAGCATAAACATGAATGAAATACTATTTATTTCCATGAAATTAAAAACTCTAACTAATACAACGATGAATATAAAACAATATTTTAATTGTGTACTTTATGACATAGCAATAGAATAATTGAATATAAACTATAATGCAATAGAAATAACTAGAATATCTAGGTAGAAAGATTAGTATAAATAAGACAATTATAATAGTATCTATTACCATCCAGAATGGTATTAAGTAGCATGATGATGATAACGAAACATATTATTTGTTGCCATAGCCCTAAGGATATAACCATTTCCAATAAGATTATATAAATCATGGGCCAGGTACCATATACTAATGTTACAATTAACTATTACAAAAAAAAAAAAAATCAAATAATACACATTTTGCTCTCTTGGCACACCTTGCTTGGTTTGCTTCCCTTTCTATTCAGTGTGGGACTTTGATTACTTAATGAGAAAACTATAGAGATAAGTAATCAAGAAACAAATTATTTGGTTTAAGGCAGGAAATATATGCTGTAGGGTTATGAAGTTAGAGAGATCCTAAATAAAAATAAAGAAACTTTGGAACTTGTGAAGCGTGACAAATTCCTATTGAAATTAGAAATGCTTAGGACATGAAGGATTGATGTGACTAACTAAAATTTTCAAGTTGCAAGACTAGAAGAATGTGTGATGAGTGGCATAGTATTATTACATTCGTACTTGTTTCTAAGAAGTATGGAAGATATAGCAAGTTGTACTAATTGATGGGGAAACAGACTTAATAGTCAAATGAGGCTTTGGGATAGAATTATTAAGCAAGAGATTAAAAATAAATTGTTTTGAGAACAAATGCAGTTTATGTCATGTCAGGGATGTCTAAAAAGGTAGTTATCTGTTAGACTATTTCTGTAATATTCTTGAGAACCAAGTTTCAATCAATTATATTTGAGATCATCAATAATGTGCATAATGAAGTTATCCTTTTGTGATTAGATTTGTTATTTGGACCCTAGGACATGAAACCAATGCTGGATACGCCTCGTTTTTAATCGATCCGGACCGAGACATGTCTTTCAAAGTTCAAACTGGTAGGGGACAGTACGCAAAAGGAAACCTGGTCCTCGAAACAACTAGGGTCCAGGTCCATAAATCATACCCAAACCGGTCTCATTGTCAAAGATTGGAGATAAATATATGAATTATAGGATTGTATATATTTTAGTGAAATACCCAGATCAAACCCAGAACTGATCCATACCCGACCCAAGTTAACGGATAGGGTACAGTCTCTATGCAGAGGATCCAGACCCACTGGACCCGTAGTGTACAAAGGCACGAGGGTCCAATTTCGGACCCATATGTGTTACAAGTCTAGGTCTACCACTATCCAGACTCAAGCAGATAGTGATCCTAACTATGATAGCAACTTGCAAAGATAATATCTAGTTTCAATCACCACAGTTTTACATCAAGACCTCTTAGCCAAGGGCGGAAGCAGGGGAGTTGCACCCTAGTATATTAAAAGACCATTAATGCACTTTTGGGTTTTCATATTTTTACCCTACTCCCATGTAGGTTGCCTCTGGTTTGAAGCTCCATGACGATTTCCCTTCCGGCCTTCCCCATCGATAGTCTCCGCAATAGCTCTTGTACTAGGTACACTCAAGTTGAAGTTCTAAGGTGTATGTCAAAAATATGTTGATGCGAGTGAGAAGAGTTAAAAGATATATTTTCAGTCAAGTATCAAGAAATGTAGTAGTCTGCATTGATGGTTTATAATCTATTATCTGTCATGGAGAATTTGTGAACAAAGAACAATTGAATATATGGTAAGGTAATACCAGTCATGTTGTTCAAATTGGAATATTGGGCACTTAAGAAACAACATGCCCCAAAAATAAACATCCCTGAAATGAGAATATCAAGTTGTATGAGTGATGCACTGACACATTAAAAGATAAGAAATGGTTACATCTGTGGAAAGATGGAGTTGGTGTTGATTGCTGATAAGGGAAAATTGTTTGAGATGGTTTCGGCATGGACAACAAAGATAATACATGCAACAGTGGGGTGGTAGTCTGCTAATTAAAGGAGTTGCTAGAACTAGGGAATCAGGGATAGACCTAAGAGAACTTGGATTTAGGATCTCTGGCTTTCACTGATGTGAGAAAGATGGCTCTTAAAAAACCTCTGAACGGAAGGTAAGAGTTCATGTAAGCCAACTCCAAATATGTGGGGACAAAAAGGCTTTGTTGTTGTCCTCGTCGTTGTTGTCATCTCAGGATTAGAATAAAGAGGGAAAGCTTAGACCAGCTCCAATTTTTAAGGTTCGAAATCCCAGGTTCAAAGTCAAATCCTTCCAAACATGCTTTGTACCTTCATATCCAGCTTCATGATGATGAAACTAGATCAACCAGTATCAATTGCACAAAGAACTTCAAACACCGAAGAGTGATATCCGATTTAGAAATCGGGGAAGCTAGAACCTAGAACATATCAACTGATAATAGCATGTATTTTCTACCAAAATAGAACACTAAACAGTAGAAGCTGTACAAACAACCAGAATTCTGGCACAACGTTCAGTACCTATTCAGCTTTTTGTAAGTACTGCACCATTCAAAACTTCCACCAAAAAGAAACTATGATGCAAACTAGTAACGAAAGAGAAAAGATATGATATTTAAGATCCTATAAATCATCAATACAATCTATACATTTTGAGGTCAGCCACATGTTTATTTTATAAGTTATAACTAAACCATACAAGCAACTTTAATGTATGAGACAACATGCTACTATAAACAAAAGATGGCATGCTCACCTGGTAAGAGATGTATTAGGACACTGACAATTTTGTCAAACGAGCTGAATACCAGGCTACAACGCCAAACAATCAAAGCCCAAGCCAGTGGTCCCTACAACATTTTGTTTGTCATAACAAATCCTTTCTACACAAAAGAAAAAAGGCATGAAGGGGAAAAAAGAGAGGCAAAGATGTGCTTACTTCCGCAAACGAAAAGCAGACCATGAAAAGCTTTTCATTCTTCGGATAAAAAAGGAGCATTACCAAGAAGAATGTGTTAGCATAGTAGCAGAAATCCTGAAAATTTTGGACCATCAATTAATCAATTCCTAAAGAGTAAAATTAAAATAGCAGACAATACTTCAAGACATAAGTAGAACTTAAGTGAAACAATTGAGAAATAAAAACACAAAATACGCCTTTGTAATTATTAAAAATGGTCATATGCATAGAAAGCAAATACAGTAACTTAGATACAAACAGTACGGTGTCAGTACCTAGTACATTCCAAGCAACCCAAGGATGTATTGTCCTCCATGTATTTTGTACTTCTATACCTATTTGAAAATGTAGGTATCTTGTACCCTTATTGTGCCCTTATTTGTATCCATGTCCATATTTGTACAAACATAGATGTATACACTACAATAAACTGCACAGGCACCAAACTCTGAAATGTGTAAAAATTGTGTGCTTTGTTTACCACACGTCAGTAGGTCAAAATTCAGAGGAAAACGAACTGAGAAAAAAGTGAAAACAGGATACTGAATACCAACTCTCACAAGCAATGAAACAATTATGCATCAACCATCAGCATTATATGCATGCATGGTGTCGAAAAGAGACACATTGATTTTGCAGATGTATCTACGACCTAAAGAGGAAACCATGCAGTTTTATTTTACTGAACAACATTTAGACAACTGCACAAGAGTAGACAGGATAGGCTGAGGGAGGAGGGAATCACTGAATTAATGAACAGTATGAATATCTGTATCACCCCAGCTCCTTCTATAAAAAAAGACACTAAGAAATCTCCCAAAATAGTGATCTTGACCCTCCCCAGACCATCCATAAGACGGAGCTGCGTGGCACTTGGACGCCCTTTTAGCTATTGTACACAGAAAATTTAGCTTCTTCAGGAAAAAAACAATATGGAGGAAAAACATGCAATGTTCCAATCAAAATTCCTTCTTTTATTACACTGAACCCAGAGGCAGAAATCTTGGCTCTTACGTGCATAATAATACAGCCAGGTGGTGATTCAAAATGTTTATAATAGACCAAATGCATAGGTTTTTTCTTACAGCTTCCTAATCTTCGAACAGTTTGTGGTTATGTGTGACTTATCCATCGCAAGTGGTGACTATGTTAGGGAATTTGGCAGGGTTTTCGATGCTATTCCATGTCAATCATGTTAATGGAATCAATAATGTTTGCGAACTCATATAATCACTATACAATTGCACATAAGCAATCGCCACATAATCACAACGGCAGGACTTCAAATTTTAACCAGCTCAAGGATAGCTACAGTACACAAACAGCACTTAGTACATTCGAAGGAAAAACAAGATTTTTATACCATCAAAGTCAAGCTAGGTGGTGTATTAGTTCAAATCTATCGTGTCACTAACATAAATTTAATTTCTGATTTCTTTTGATATATATAGTTGATATGATCAGCTTAATCAGCAATTTAGGTATTGCGTAAGGTCCTTCTTTACATGAAGGAATTGAGAAAATAGCAGCCTCGATCAGCCATCAACTGTGATGAGAATATCACTCATGTGTTGGCTGTACAACTAATTGAAAGAGGGTATATCAATTCTGCCATTGATTATAACATACTATGGATCCTTCTATGGTTTGTGTCCCCAATTGATGCTTAAGTTCTAAGATCGCACATTATGTGCATAATAATTTTGTCACTGCATTTAGGCCTTCCAGAGTGTTTGTGTTTTGATAATAATTTAGGAGCACAATAACAACTGAGGCTAATTAGAACTTTCTGCCTGCCCTCCAGGATAATTATATGTAGATATGTCACTGTTATTCTGCACTGTGATCTTCTACCAGACTGCTATAAGATCAACCATGCTAAACGGATCAGAGTGTTGAGCAAGTAACAAACAATGTGTCAAGAAAATAGTGTAGCCGAAATGAGAATGATAATAAGGATGAGTGGCATAATATTAAAAGATAGGATTATAAATGAGTGTATTCTTGGGAAGTTAAAGGTCGTGCCAACAAAGGACAAAATAAGGGAGGTGGTGCCAATAAAGGACAAAATAAGATAAATTTGTCTTAAGTGGTTTGAACATGTGCAACACAGACCAATAGATGCTCGAGTAAGGAGTGAGTCGTTAAAGGAGTCGGCTAAAGGTAGGCCTAAACGAACAGAATTCAAGTATTAAAAAAAGGATATGGTTTTTGTTACCGTCACAGAAGAAGTTGTTAACAAAGCTGAATGGAAGTCTCAGAAGGTCTTTGCATATCAAGAAGTCTAATCCGAAGTACATGCAGGCCGACTTTGAAAGGTGCATCCAAACAGCTTACCCCAAAATTTTGGAATAATAGGTTTGTCGTTTTGTTGTATTATACACTGTGACCGATTTTTCAATGAGAAGTTAGTTATCATATCTGCTTTCCAACAATAGAAAGTCTGATTTTTGCAGTCTTAAACTTTGAGTTAGTCTTATTGGGAACAAGCATTGCAATTGGTACCTAGCAATTTATAGTTGTTCTCAGAAGTTTTAGTTAACTCAAAATTTACATGATAATCCCAACTGTGACCCAACTATGTAGACATGTAAAACAACATATGTATACATATAAAACAACATATAAAAGGTTGAAATAAAGAGCCTTACAACAATAGGTGGTACTTCAAGCACAAATAAATGAGTGAAAGGTTGAAATAAAGAGCCTTACAACCATAGAAGCATGTCAATATCAACATAATGAAGACTTCTAAGTATCACCAATTTTGTTCAATCAGGTGCGCAAGCAAGAAAAAAATCGACTTGTAAGTATCAGCCAGGCAACCTATCTTCTTACTCCCTGAGTAAACGAGTATGATGTTTTCTTGTACACACCCTCAGAGGATAGGTTCATACGTAAAAACAACCAAAATAAAGACATAGATACTGTTCCATCAGTGAAAAGAATCATTAGGTTCTATAGCCATCTCATGGGTCTTAAAGAAACAAGGGTAGATTCCTTAGATCAAATCTGCTGATGTCACAAAATCGACACTACAGCATGGATATGGCCACAATCTTGGTGTATATGTGCTTCCTATCTGAAGACGAACTAAAACTAGTGCCTTACTGGACACTTCGGTGGATATAGCACAAAATCAAGAAGAGGAGAAATCTTCCTCACAACAATCATATTCCACGATGCATCGTGTAAAAGAAGATAGATGGTAATTGAAACTAATGAATGATGAACAAAATTACACAAGACGAAGATGCACAGTGACCAATCTACATACGATGGTTGTGAGCATGCACAACTTTCCCACATATTCACAAGCGGTATACTATAAATTTTACTCAACACAAAGCTGGCAGTTAGTCGCATTGCTCATGATCTCTAAGTCACCAAACAATACGACAAAACACCCTCATGCTAAATGATCCATCGACCGTGTACTCGGTACACCGTAAGTTTGGTAGCATATCAAGAATTTATACACTATTAAGTTAAACAACCGACTTTCCTCTTATTTGTATCTAAGATAACCTAACATATAAAATAAAATAAAAAAGAAAACGGCTTCGACTTGCTTTCATAATTCATGCACATCATTGCAAAGAGAATCTAACCATATGTATCAAGCAATCATCAACAGTTACAACACGCACGCAAAATTAATCAACAAAATGAAGCCATTTATTATAGCTCACCAGGAGGTAGTAATGCCATTTCTTGTAACGATAGTATATC
This sequence comes from Iris pallida, assembly GCA_029216955.1. Classification (NCBI taxonomy): domain Eukaryota; kingdom Viridiplantae; phylum Streptophyta; class Magnoliopsida; order Asparagales; family Iridaceae; genus Iris; species Iris pallida. The sequence continues at coordinate 2,955,978 of JANAVB010036618.1, read as the reverse complement.
CACCGAAGAGGAACAAACGAAACATAGAACAAGCAATATACATACGGAACATCCTGAGGTCCTGATCAACCAAAAAAATTCTCACTATCAAATCAAGAACTACCAAAAAAAAGAAAAGAAGAAACCCTAATTTTACTTACGCGCTCCCAATAGGTAGCAGAACCCGCCGAATCCAAGAACACCCATCAGATGGGTCACCTAAATTTCCACCAAATCAATAGAATTGGTATAAAAAACAAAAAAAACAAAGCGGTAGACAAAAAAAAAAGCCCAGAGATTCAAAAGCAAGACCTTGTTGATGAATCTCTCGTGTTCTTCGGCTTGCTTGGCGATCTTGTCGGCCTGCTTCGACAGGATCTCCTTCGTCTGGACGGCTTGCTTCGAGAGGATCTCCTTCGTCTGAACGGCCTGCTTCGAGAGCATCTCCTTCGTCTGTACCACTTTCTGGAGGAATGCGATCGGGAAATCAGGAAAAGTTGAAAAAGATTGAATCTTTACGAACGGAAAATAATGGAGAAAAATAAAGATTGGATCTTTACGAAGGGAAAATGATGGAGAAAGTGAAAGAAAGGGAGAACCTTTGATCGATCGACGATCTTTTGCCGGACCCTCCGAAAGGGCTCTCCATCGTCGAGGCTCGCGTCCGCTTCCGACATCTTCTGCAGAGAGAAAGGGACCAAGAATCCTTCTTCTTCTTCTTTTCTTCTCCTCCTGGAATTCTAGAGAGAGAAAGAGGAAGAATGCTTCATGTTTGTGAGAAAATCTCTTGAATGATCGAGAATGGAGAAGAGGAGAGGAGAGGAGAGGAGAGAGAGAGATATATGATATTGTCACCCGCGTTTCCTAACCGTTGGATGGGGGAGAGCGTAGGGATGTATTTAGAGGAACAATAGAATGGTATATTCCCTACGAGGAGAAATTATTAGGTGCTCCCGGCTCACCACTGGACGTGCTGAATGGTGAGCCCGGTCCAATAAACAATTGACACTTGGAATAACCAATTAACCCCATATTTTTCACATCATAACTAGATATGAAAAGATAACAAAAAATGCTAACAAAATCAATAATATTAATATTAACATTAAAATTAATATTAAGATTAACATTAATATTAACAGTAAAATTAATATTAACAATAATATTAATATTAATATTAACATTAAAATTAAAATTAAAATTAATATTAACATTGAAATTAATATTAATATCAATATTAACATTAATATTAAAGATAACAAAAAATACTAACAAAATCAATAATATTAATATTATCATTAAAATTAATATTAAGATTAACATTAATATTAACAATAATATTAACATTAAAAATAAAATTAATATTAATATTAACATTGAAATTAATATTAATATTAACATTAACATTAATATTAAAGATAACAAAAAATACTAACAAAATCAATAATATTAATATTATCATTAAAATTAATTTTAAGATTAACATTAATATTAACAGTAAAATTAATATTAACAATAATATTAACATTAATATTAACATTAATATTAATATTAATGTTAATCTTAATCTAAGTATTAATGTTAATATTAATGTTAACATTGATATTAAAATTAACATTAATATTAATATTAATATTAATACTAAGATTAACATTAACATTAATATTAATATCAAATTAATATTAATATTAAGCTAACTTATGAATTGTCCGGTTATGATGTGGAAAATACGGAATTAATTGATTATTCCAAGTGTCAATTGTTCATTGGACTTGGCTCACCACTGACCCGGGAGCACCTAATAATTTCTCCCCTACGAGACCTGTGTTTTTTTTTTTCTTTTTTTTTAAGGCCTGCAATATTCATGAATTTAGATATTATTTTTTTCTCGGACTTGACAAATGTCAAGGAATGATTTGAACATCTGTCTTCTGCACCGGGACCGTTGCTACCACTAGCTGTATGAATTTAAATATTAATGTACAATGACGAATTAGAGAAATTTTATAATTTAATTTACACAAAAAAATATTAATTAATTCATTAATTTACACAGTAAAATACTAATCTACTATTTCCACCATTGGCGGAACTTAGTCCCTGGTGCTTAACAACTAATTTACACAATAGAAAATGCCCTATGATAGATATTTTACACCAAAATTGTTCATAGGGTGTTTTTCTTACATTTACAAAAAAAATGGTGACAAAATGTCATCCGGTAGGATGTATCTTGTGTAAACAAAAAGTCATACCATTGGACCTTATATTTAATTTTTTTTTAATATTTTCATATAAAATTAAATTTTACATATTGAAGGTTACAAAAAATATCACATTTTTGTGAAAAAAATATATAAATATATTAAGATTTAAACCCTCAACATCTTTGTTACTTCCTTAGAGCATCTCCAACCATATTGTCTTGTTTTGTGTTGTGAATCCTATGTGGCATAAGGCAAAAGACAATGTCTTTTCTATATGGCAAGATGATATTCATGCAAGACAATGAGATAAAAATGTGTTCTCCAATACAAAAGTTTGAGAAGACAATAAAATTATATTTTTTCAACTTCCAAGATAACTTTTTCACTTCTTTTATATATATATATATATATATATATATATATATATATATATATATATATATATATATATATATATGGTCGTTCTACCATACATCCCCTGGAAAAGGATGTATCGATACATCCGAAATTAGGACCGTTGGATGTTGATCCAATGGTTCTGATTGAGTAATAGTGTAGAAACATCATTTAATGCAGATTTAAACTTTTGACCTGTTGGTAACTTGCTTTAGCAGGTCATTCTTCACTTTAATTTTTTCAATGAACACCCTAAATTAACTCATATTTACTCTCTCTTTCGTCCATCCAATTTAATATTTCGTAATTTTTTTTTTGGTTTCAGGCCGTGGTGGTGGTGGTGTTGGTGGTATTGGTGGTGTTGGTGGTGGTGGTGGAAAGAGAAACGGAGATGAAGAAGTAAATAAGAATCGGTCCGGATCGCGTCGAACGTCGTCGAGCCCTCCTAAAACAACGAGGAGGTACCAGCTGCGCCGAGAAGAATCGGTCCGGTTCGCGTCGGACGTCGTCGAAACCTCCTCGAACAAGAAGAAGCACCAGCGGCGCCGCTCTAATTTTATTGTCCATGCCATTGTCAGAAATCTTATTTTTTATCTAATAATTTAATATTTTGTTAATAAAGCTACATGTCATGGTGGTGGTGGTGAACTGAGGAAACATGCTTCTGAGGTCGGGCGGATCATCTGCTCACATATTTAAAAAAAATCTGTATTGATCGGACGAGATATTTTTTACTTTTCTAATGATAACATTTTCGAAGAGAATATTTTTTTTGGACGGTGAATGGCCATTCTCTTTGCTTTTAACACGAAGAATGGTCATCTCTTTGCTTTTAACACGCGAATGGACGGAGAATGGTCATTCTCTTTGCTTTTTAACACGCGAATGGACGGAACAAGGCCGTTCTCTTGGCTTTTAACAACGGAGAATGGCCATTCTTGTCACCTTTCGATACTTTCGTTTCGCGACCCTGTCGTCCGGATTGACGGGATATACGTGTATCGGACAATTTTTTCTAAAAAATTAGTTTTAAAAATTAGTTTTTTTCAAACTTCACAAACTAATAACTTTCTGTACAGCGCATGAAAATTAAATCGACAAGAAGGGTTTTGATCTCCTATATGTTGTCTACAGTCTCTTCAGATGATTTTGAAAACTAGCACACGTTGGTCGCAAATCGGCCACAAAGTTGGAATTTCGGAACAGTTTCTAACGTCCAATAAATCAAGTTTTTCTCGATTTTGGAACTCGTATCGGCATGAACTATTTGAAGGAATTATGTTGGAGTGGGTGGGGTTCCCAACCTATGTGGAGAAGACCCCGGAGTGCGACGAGCGCCGTTCGGTGTCGAAAGAAGCTCGGGGAGGAAGCAGACTGCTGAGAGAGCTGCAGAGAGCTGCTGGAAGCAGAGGGGCCGAGTT